>SMLS01069385.1:0-41361 GCA_004785975.1 Popillia japonica
GCGGAAAGAGGTTAAAGATAGAAAACAAAGGAAATATCAATACAATACAACACAATACAATACAATGTTAATTATCAAATAATCTATTTGAGTTTAATTATCCTAGTATAGCGTTATATTAGTAATATGTAAGAGAAACACGGCCAAAAACAGGCAAAGAAGAGAGCGCCACGACATGTGAAAGGATACTGAATAAAAAGTTTTAAAGTTTCTTACCAATCTAGAGAAAAAACTAAACAATTGATCACAAAACACAATCCATGCACCTAATGTAATAATAGCTATACAAAACTAAAAATTAAACTTTGTTTTGACACTCAAAATTTTGATTAATAGCAGAGCTCTAGCAATCGTGTGCACACGTGGCAAGACGTACTACAAGACGTACTACGACTGTAGATTACAGAGGATTCACTTGACTGATAGAATGAACACGTTTCTTAACAAACTAACTAAGCAAGTTTAGATACAGAAACTACAAGGACTTGGCAGCAGTACAATATTTGGTAGGAGTTGCCGCTAGGATAAATTAACTGTGACTATTTGCATAAGATCGACAAATGTCACTAAGGATTGTGTCTCTCAATAAGGTCCTGTATTGATTGTCAAGATATTCTAATATAAGCCTCTGGTAAAGATGGCATTTCCAATGTAGTGCTTAAAAATATACCGCACAAGCTTCTCGTCTACATGACGTGCTATCCGACCAGATCGACGACCGGTAGAATCATAACCGCTCTAAAGTCTACATTCTCTTGTGAGCTATCGATTGATTTCGTTACTGAAGACAATGAGCAATCTTCAAGCAACTACTTGACAGCACAAGATCAATGATCATTTGGAGGCTAACCCTCTCATGGATGACGATTAGCTCCGGTTTTGACCTTAATATTCACGATAATATGATGAATGATGTTACAGATTTTCGATATCGCGGATCATATCACCACAGACGAACTTCGTTGATCGTCCTCCAAGATTTTACCAATTATTAATTTTAATTTCTCTTTTTCTGATTCTAGACATCACAACAGCGAAAGAAGCCCCCGTAGATTAGGGATCACGAAGCATGTCACCGCCGTTTTCAACGGAAATTAGAGGAAGATCATGATAGCGCTAGATCTACAGAAGGCGTTCTACAAAATTTCTCATGAGAGATTGCTGTCGAAGGTGTCTGCAATTCTTACCCTCCCAGAGGAATGTCGTTGACCATCCCCTAAGATTTTACAATAGCAGACGTCCAGAACTTGGATGAGTTCTAGAGAAAAGTCAACCGAAGATTCTTATAGAAGGTGGTCGTAAGCAACACAGCAATGATGAATTGAACAATCGAGTAGAAATTTGCAAAAAAGGTTGGACTACCACGAAAACGCACTGATAAACTTGATACGATGGTCAATAACCAAGTATTAATTTAAAAAAATCTTTTTCTCTTTTTCTGATTCTAGACGTTACAAACAGCAAAAGAAGCCCTCGTAGACTATTGTAAGTGTATCATAGCACCAACACTCGAGGAGCATCACAAGAATGCGCCAAAACAAAAAGAAGTTAAACGAAGAAGACCACCGGAAGGGGAAGCTAAGCATCATCGATGAATAAATTAGCTGCAGAACCGTAAATCTTCTTCATTAGACGGCGACTAACCTCTAAAAGGGGCGAGTGAGCATTTGGCGAGTAGTAATCCTTTATAAAAGATTTTTCTGATTTTTTTAGGTCATCTAGCTTCCTTCTTCTCGTAAAGGGCACCAGTGTTACTTTCGCAGCGTTAACTCTTAGGCTATCCTGTCTACACCACCGTTCTGTTGTCTTCAGAGTTCTTTGCATGAGTTCTGAAATAGTGCTCGCATTTTTTCCCAGGTTGAGTACATATTGCAATATCATCTGCATACCTCTGGGTGTATAGCCCTCGTTGTTTAAAGTTACAAGCAATTCGTTAATTGCAAAGTCCCATAGTAGAGGCGACAGAACTTTTCCCTGGGGGCATCCTTTGCTTACCAACACCTGCATTGTTTCACTTGCAAATGATGTTTCAATGAGTCGTCCTTCCAGCATGGCCTTGATTCACTTACAGATACTGTTATCTACGCCACAATTGCTGGCAGCTCTTATCATTGATTTGAAGGAAGTATTATCAAATGCTCCATCTACATATGTCCAGAAATGCACTAGAGCAATCTCCTGATTATTGATAAATGCTGTTACATCAATATGGTGCTACATATCTTGTTAAAACAACACATGGCCTTGTCTAAACTCATGGCAGAGATCACTAAATCAAGGTTGGAGACAAATATAGACTCCACACACCAAACTGAAACACGACATAATGCACTGTAGCCTTAGAAGCGTCAACTGGTTGTTGATGAAGTTCTCACGTGTTATTTTCATGCCACCAACAGAAATTTTGTTCATTTACCATGATTGATAAATGTACTTCGCTGTTCCAAAAAAACTTCTAGAGAAGGAAAGTTGCGGCAGATCTCACTGAAGAATTTACTGCAAATTGTGCTTGAAAATGGAAGCGTGTATTCACATTTATTATCTGCCAATGCATGCTTGTAGTACAAAGTTTGGTAGCAAAACTTAGATCAGAACCAAGGAGTAAACCGATTTGACGATTGTTATTAGTGTTTTGTTATGAAATATAGAATGAATTTGGACAGCAAAATTTATTAAATTGAAGATGAAATTAGCGAGACAGATTAATAGGAAATGTTTTTTAATAAAATGCAGGCGTGAGAAGGTATTTCCAAATTTTATACAAAATTCATTTCAAATATTAATCACCAACCAATCCATAAAAAGTTTATTTAGTAAATTAAAAGAAACTATTTATCATAAGACACTCAATTTATGTATTAAAGACACATTTATAACACTAACAAAAATTAAAAATGACATTTCAACTACGGAAATTGACATTCGTAGTCAATGTGTGTCTAATGATTTTTTAAACGCGTAGATTTAGATTTTGAAAGAAATTTTAATAAGATTCGAAAGAATAATTTAAAAAAGATTGAAATATTATTACAAAGAACTAATAAGAATTATTGTCCAATCTTACAAGGAGATTGGATAATAAATCTAACAAACAAGTAATTCCGGACAGTGTAAAATTAATTATCAGTTTAGGCCAAAAGTTTTCAGTAGATCGTAATAACGTTTCAGTAGATGAATTAATTTGTTATATAGAGTTTATAATACAAAATTCAGTAGAATCACATACACAAAACACATTGCGGAACAAATTAGTAAATATAATATCCAACTACAAAAATAGGAATAGTAGTAATAATAAAAATACGGAATTAAAACGTACCTATGTTAAATGAAACCAAACGGTTTTTAAAAAGTAATAAGGCTATTATAATTACTAAAGCCGATAAAGGCAAAAAGACAATTGTTGTACAAAATTGATTATGAAGCCAAAATGAATTCATTATTAAATGACAACAACACATATGCTATTTTACAAAAAGATCCCACAAACAAAATTCAAAGTGAAAATAATCAACTAATTAGTAGTTGGTTAAATAATAATTATATAGACCAGTCGGTTTCAAAAAAGTAAAAAATAAATAACGCTATAACCCCGCGAATTTACGGTATACCTAAAGTTCATAACCCTGATATCCCTTTAAGGCCCATTGTAAATTGTATGCAGTCATCTACATACAATTTATCAAAATTCTTATCCAAAATTCTTAGTAATATTGTAGGAAATTCAGAGAATAGTATAAAAAATTGGTGGGAATTTGTTAAATACGTAAATAAAAAAATGATACCACATAATTACGAATTAGTAAGTTTAGATGTGGGATCATTATTCACTAATGTGTACCTTTAGATTTAGCTTTATCTAGTATCGATAAAAAATGGGATTTAATAAAAAATCATACAAATTTACCGAAAAATGAATTCATGTTGGCTGCAAAACTTTGTTTAAATTCTACCTATTTTCAATACAAAGACACAATATACAAACAAATTTTTGGAACTGCAATGGGTTCTCCATTATGGAGGATTGGAGGATCTTGAGCAAGATTCTTTGAGTAAAATAAATTGTCATGTTGAATTTTACAAGCGGTATGTAGATGATTGCATATGTTGCATACCGTTAGGTAAAATTGAACATGTTATACACACATTTAACCTTTATGTGACTGGATAGGTATCCGGGTACCTTTTTCAGATTTAAATGTTCATATCTTTTGTGTTTGAATTTGCTGAGCTTCGAAATTCTGTGCATATCTAAACTTGTTCTATATTACATTTTATTACATACATTTTCTTGTTTAGATTAAATTTTTAATGACAAAATGGTATCCGAAATTATTACAACCTCTAATGACGGTGTAGGTCCCCGGGCGCCTCCATTTAAAATTACATAGCGATGGGGATATAAGAACAAAAAGTAGCATTTTTACATCTTTTTGTTTATATATGTTATAAACAAGATGTATAAAAAGAACAAAAACAAATAATAATAACTGCCTGTTAATTACAGGTATAGTAAACTGTCGTAGTAACACAATGCTCATTGCAAACTGGTTTTGAACAAAAGTTTCATGCTACCAAAATACGCCCAGAAGTATCTCGAAATGATCGATTTCTGACTGTTGTATCAAGTAGTTGTGTAATTTGACGCCCTAGAATAAATTCTATAGATGTACGTGTAAAATGATTGCCCAAAACTCTTGGAATACTGTTTCGAGTTAGTACAGAAGCCATGCATAACTCATTTGCAAGACCTTTCAAAAATCTCCGTCGTCGGTCGGTTGATGAAGCCTAGGATTGTGCTCCGTGTAAATTATGTATGCACTCAGTGCGGCAAGACCGATCATATTGTGAAAAAATGCTATAGGCGAACGATTTGTTCTAAGCTTTACTGTATATTCAGATAACATTTTATCCATTGTGTCGCCGTCTTTGGTTTTATTGTAATATTTTATAATTAAATGCAGCTGTTTCTGTAGCAAGGAAGTGCAATTATGCATTGTACAAAAATAGTGCCCAATTCGAGCAGTATTTATAGAATAGTGTTTCGATTTTTTCATTTGATTATTTTGTTTGATCTAAACAACAAGGAATGTTTATTGTCTGCATTTTTTATAATTATGATGAAAAAAGATGTTTGTGTGATTGTTTAATTGCCTACGCCAATTCATGACCTACTATTCGTTTTGTCATATAAAAATTTGCAAAAACTTTTCTTTTTCTTGCATTTTTCCTTATGTGTATGTTTTCATGACATATTCGAATGGTTAGAAAATGGTTAGAAAAATAAAAAAAATACATAATGCAGTGTGAAAAAAAACAAGTTGAATTACGTTTCTCGTGAATTATATCTGAAAAACAGATCATTCCTATTGCTGCTTGTAGTCTTTACGAAACCCTCAGTTTCATACATATGTAGATCATTAAAATCCGATAACAAATAAACACGTTACAATCTTTGTGAAACACCTGGTATGTATAGCTACAACGTATATACAAAGTTAGGTACCCAGGTACCTACGTCGTCACTAGAAGGTGTTATTTTTTCCAGTCACATAAAGGTTCATTCCTATCATGACAGATTAAAATTTACCTTTGAAAGAGAAAATCAAAATTCTATAAATTTTTTAAATGTTAAAATAATAATACATAATAACACGAACATAAAAACGAATTGGTACATAAAAGACACTAAGTAGCAACAGACACCTAAACTACTATTCAAACACTTCCGTAAATTAAAAAAAAGGGTAATTAATAGTTTAGTTGACCAAGCTATTAAATTAACACATTCTGATTTTAGGAAAGAGAATTTAAGCAAAGTTAGATCAATTTTGGACAAAAATAGGAATACATAAAATATACAACACAGGCAATAAACAAAATAGTAAAATATATCACACAATTCCATACATTAACGACTTAAGTGACAAAATTAAATACGAATTTAAAAAATCAGATATAAACATTACATTTACACCAAACAATAACAGACAGTTATTTACAAATTTAAAAACTAAGCTTAAAAAAGATAATCAAAGTAATGTCGTATATAAATTAGAATGCAAAGACTGTAACAAATGTTACGTAGGGCAAACTAGACAGTATCTAAAAAACGACTGTATAATCATCAATACACTATAACGCATAACATAACCGTGGAAACTGCTTTGTCTAAGCATTCTAAAGAATTACGACATATCTTTGATTTTGAAAATGTTAGGATTTAAAAAAAAGAAAATAGTTATAAAAAAAGATTAATATATGAAATGATATACATATAGAACAGGTATAGAAAATGTAAGTATTATTTATAATAATTTAATCACCTAATCACGCCTGAATTTTATAAAATTACGCTCTTGACTAGGTTTTTTTGCCATGTTTTTCCCTAGTCCTTGAACAGAATTGTTAGAGCTTGACAAAAAAATACATTGATATAAGGAGCATTAGTATTATGATTATAAATTTGCATTTCAAAATATCTTAAATTGTCCACTATATTGTAAACATAATCCTATATACCACAGAATTTCTTTGTCTGTAGATAATTTTGTTGATAGGCATGGCTAGTTATTTATTTATTTATAATTTGACACCAAATAAATGTCAATTTTATTCCACTGACGAAGTTGTTACGAAAACCAGATTATATAAATTGTAAAGGTTTTGGAATAAATTTGACTTTTGTTCGAATGCAGTGTTACCATTGACCTAAAACGTAGAAAAACTATCTGGATAATAAGATAAGTTAGAAAAAGTCATAAAAATACATATATTAATTTAAATATAGTAAGTGCGTATTTGCAAGTGCTTGATTCATCTGAGAGAGTTTATGGCAATACTGATCCCTCGCTGAGTCTCTCGAGCAATATTGAACAATAGTTGAGCGTAGTCAGTGAAAACGTACATATGTACATATATCATTTGCCATACTGCAACAATGAAATGATTTCTGGTAAAAATATTGAAGAATGTAAAACAATGTAGAAAAAATGTGGAAAAATTTCATAGAATATTTAATATCATTGTTAAAAAATCCTTTTTTTTTATCTACAAGGTTGAGTTTTTAGGTCACACGATTCGTGGCAAAACTCTACAACCTCAAAAAAAAAGTAGAAGCTATTAGAAAAGTTTCTAGTCTTACTAATACTACAGCATTAAGAGTGTATTTCGGTCTATTGAATTATTTTTCCAGATGTATACTTATGGTGTCATCTGAAGTGCATTCACTATACGAGTTATTAAACAAAACTGGAAAAATTATGCGTGTTACAAAGTGGTGTAAGGCACTATCACATGATTTTCCTGACTGGGAAGCATGATGATTAACATGTTGTGGCCTCTGTAGTAATGAGGTTTCCCTAATATATTGTTCCAGCCGTTTTTCCATTGCTTTTAGTATAAATGAACATAGGGTTAGGGGTCGGCATGCCTTATAATACCCATACGAAAACTGTTATTATTATTATTATTATTATTTGAGAACAAAACCGATTCATAAGAACAGCCACACTTCTTTAATTTTCAAGAATTAAACAATACTTCTCTACTATAAAAATATTTTGCTAATCTAATATTAACGCTAAATTGATGTATCTGCAATCTTTGCAAATTACTTCCGTGATTCTATAAGAACTAGGTAGCATATTCACGCTTGTAACTATTATTTTACAACAAAAGACTTGTTTGAACAGTATACTTCCGTCTTTATCCGATTTGTACTTACTCAGCGCGCATAAAATAATTGTGGTATCCCGTTCAAAACGATTTAATTTGCGAATACCAACACAAAACTAATATGTAAGTAAATTATCTAGTTAACACATCAAGCATGCACGCAACAGTACAACGAGTTACGAAATTAATGCCGGGTTGTAACAAGTTTTAGCTTAGTCTCTATTTGTATTAAATGTTAATCAGTCTAGTTAATGCTCTTAGGGTTTTATAATGTTTTTAGATATTTTTTCCGCAAGTGAAATATATTTCGATATTGTGTTATGTATATAATTTAATTAGAATTGTTTATTTCACATGCAACGTACTGTACATATTTTTTGCAGCTTAGAAAGTCTAGTTGTGCTTTTCTGCGCTACTAATTTGCACATGTACTCGTTTTATTGTAGTAGATGTAGTGAATACAGACGCATAAACGTAATTTCTTTAATTATTCTAGTATAAATGTTGTTGTTAAACGATTTCACTCTTTAGTAACAAGTGCGCATTCAGAAATTCAGACCTAAACACTTATTGCTAATAGGAAATTATCGTTATTTTTCAAAATTAAATTATAGTTCCGCAATATACTGCACATTCTCCTTTGTCAAATCTGTTATATGAACTTCTTGACGTCTTCAATAAACGATATATTTGCTACAAGTCATTTCCATTACAATAATATTGACAATTCGACATTCTACGGTAATTTATAGTATGTCTACGGTTTAAGAAAGAAAATCCACACACATCTTGGCAGTACGTCAAAACCTAAAGAATTCGTCGAAGAAATAGTAGCACTTGCATATAAGTTATTGCTTTACACGGACTTTAAAAACATTACCTTGAATACTCTACAGATCCGTCGGAAGTGCGTTATAAATTGCAACGAATGAGTACATACAGAGGCGTCATTTCACTGTATGTACTGACTGCCTGTGTTCCCGAATATACTGTGTGAACGCCTGCGAGGGGTCGATATCTAACATACAGTCAGTCCCACTCGTATACGTACACCACCGGTTATTACAGAAAAACGTAAACAAATACATTATTTTTCAAGAACACTTAATTAATTCTTATTAGAAACAAAAGAAAATGATCTTGTAGTATTCTTCGAATTAATGCACGACATATATTTCATAGCCTGTTACTTAAAATATAACAAATTCAAAAATATAAAAAAAATTAAGTCACACTTGTATTCGTACTGTATGATAAAGTAATACCAACGCTAATGTAAAATAAATTTTAATATTTTGTGTGATAGCCTTTGTTTTTAATAACTTCATTTAGTCTATTGGGCATTGATGTTACTAATTTCGCAGTGAAGTCCGACGGTATCCGATGCCATTCGTGCTCTATTTTAGTTTTAAGGTTGGTTTTGTTAGTTATCTGATGCTCGCGAATCCGATGTTTAAATCCTCCCACAACTTTTCGATCGGATTAATATCCGGTGATTGTGGAGGTGTGTCCATGACCGTAAGGCAATTATACAGAAACCACGTCTTATTGTTAGTTAGCTCGGCCTTATGTTTTGGGTCATTGTCTTGATAAAAAATAAAACTCTCTGGTATGCCCAAACGCGTTGCACTTTCGTTCAAATTCTTTTTTAAGAGATCGATGTATATCCTGTTGTCCATAATTCCATAAATAAAATGGAGATTTCCAACCCCGGCCGCAGAAAAACACCCCCACAACATTATCGATCCACGACCAACAGATGCTTGTAGATGTTTCTTGTCCAGACTAGTACTCGGTTTCCGCCATACCCTTTGCCTGCCATATGATTGAAATAGATTAATTTTGGTTTCATCTGTGAATATGACGCGTTCCCAGAAGTTCTGGACTTCGTTTATGCTTTTGAGCGAATTTTAATCGTTTGCCTTTGTTAACTTCACTGATAAAGTGTTTTACTCGGCCTACACAGCCTTTGTATCCATGATTCTTATTGCTCTGCGAATTGTTTCGGGACTAACAATCTTTCCCGTTTCATTTCTTATTGCGCTTCTAATTTAGGGACGGAAATTTTTGGGTTTACTGTTACTACCAAGTGGACGCTCCTCGGATTGCGTTAAGATTTTTCTGTTCAGATTTCTTGGTTTATTACGAATTCTATTTTCGGTTTTAAACCTTTTTATTATGTGCGGAATTGTGGACCAACCTCTATTAACAAGTTCACTAATTTCACCTAAACTTTTACCTTTCTCAAAATGAGAAATAATTAATTTTCGTATTTCGATCGATGTTTCCGTACTCTTTCTGTCCATTATAGCTGATGACTGGATTGATACTGCTGCATTTTAGTATATTTCGTTCATATGTACACACAATCGCTAATTCCACTATTTTGCTAGTATTCGAGTAATGAAAATGTGTTTATGTTCTTGAATTGTTAAGTTACCGGGAGCTGTACGAATACGAGTGTGCGATGAATTTGTACATTTTGCTATTCTTTACTTTTTGTTTTTTTAGCTGGGAAACTATATAATAAACGATGTATTTAGTACGTAGGATAATGCATTTTACATTGGTTAGCCTGCAATGAGAATTAATGAATAATACTGTAACATGACGTGTTGTTCAACATTTACATCTATGAACTATAAGTGTACGAATACGAGTGGGACTGACTGTAGGTACGCTATATTCTACTGTATTGGCAAAAATAACTTGCTGCATCTTACAAGGGGAACAGAACACAAAATCAACGTTATATAGCGCGTTGAATAAACGCGCTAAGTTCATTCCCTTATATCCATAATGTTAATTTATCAACGAGCAAGCCTTCGTAGCACAGTGGATAACAATAACGTCCGCCACGCTGGTGGTTCGCGTTCAATTCCTGCTTATTGTGCACAGCGTTAACAATTATATTCCATACAAATTATTCATAAATGATATTTTTCGCCGTGGTAATTTTATTATTAAATAAATGGGAAGCAAATCTGCACTATGACGTGTATTTTGAAGTTCGAATATTCGAGCGCACTTGCTTGTCCTGCGGACCATTTGTTACCTGCAGTTCGTTTCTTGCCTAGTGTCCGTTCTTATCTGCAGTCCAAATAAATAAATAAATAAATAAAAATTATAAAAATACAAAATAAATTCCAAATACACATCATAATGCAGATTTGCTTCCGATTTATTTAATAATAGAATTATGACGGCGAAAAATATCATTTATAAATAATTTGCATGAAATATAACTGTTAATATGGTGCACAATAAAATTTTAAAAAGATGTACTGACAGGAATCTAACGCGAGCTTCCAGCGTCGCAGGGGTAGTTGTTATGCACTAGGCTACGAAGGCTTGCTTGTTGAGAGACTAACATTCTCGATATATAGAAATGAACTTCGCGGTTTCATTCAACGCGTTAAACAACGTTGATTTTCTCAGAAACTAGGACGATAAAAGGTCGTACTGGGTACTAAGAGAAGGTTCCTGTATAACATAGTTGAGATTCATTAAAATCCATGTCGGACAACCCTGATAGTCCCGTTGTAAGATGCAACAACCTATTTTTGCCAATACGATTGTACAGTAGAATATAGCCGTACACAGGTTAGGTGTCGACCGCTCGCAGGCGTTCACACGGTATGTATATGTATAGCGGCGATTTTAGAGTATCCTAAATAGTCCTAGACTTTTCGAGTATGCACGTACTTTGTCTAATATACTGGACAGCTTTATAAAGATATATCGATATAAAGGTTAATAAATTATTTTTGTCGAAAATAGGTTTACAAGACACTCTAAGATCGACCCCAGTGAGCCTTGTTTGAGCAATAAAACCACATAGATATTATATGGCATTATATTCCAGAATAGATCATTCTGTAGTATGAATATGAAAGAATTTTTTACCATTAGATTATCTATGTATATACCCAAAACAAATACATTACCATGTTTTAAGAAAATCACATTTTCTACACAAAACACATTGATAAATTGCATGTGTCACTCTAAGTAAATTAAATTTACGTAAAATTAAGTATTGACTTTAAACTGAGTTCTGTTTCAAGATTCGCCCTAATTACTTACTTTCTACATTTCTTGGACTCGCCCTGGTATTTGCAACTTCTTTTTAACGTGTTATTCACCTTTTGCAATATGCGATTGTTGGTATAGAGTGTTAAGAGGAGTGGGGAAAGTGTAAGGGTGTGTTGTAGGTATATTTGTTGTAATATCATTATTAAAACTATTTTTTTGATGACAACATTAATACAATGTTGATATTATCCCATTCATTCAATGAATAATGTCGGAAAAATAAACAGTATAATACTAATATTAAAATAATTTTTGCTTCAATAATTACCAAATTTTGTTAAATAAATTTTGTTGAATCCGGGACTGACACGTGTCTACAAGAAAAAGAGAAACGCTGCAAAAATAGACATAAACAGATATTTTTTATCAAGTTGAATGATATGTAAATAAATGCTTATTGTACTTTATGAATGCATTTGTTTACGAAGCAGCTCTGCTACTCTATGAATTGCGCATGTGGTCTTTTCACAAATATTCTATTTATAACAAGGTCACACATTTACTACAGATTTTATTCATTTCGACCTGTGTTTTTTCGTACGAATCAGATGTTTTTGTTTTTTTTTCATTGCAGCAACTTTCAATATTAAAGTACAATGACAAGTTAAGTAAGCGGGTTTCCCACGAACTGAACGAAAAACAGAAACAGAAGCGTTTGGAAGCTTGTTTGATACTGCTTTCTCGTCACAAATCAGATCTATTTTTGAATCGTAGTCCAAAGCGTAGTATTCGTCAGAAGACGCTGATGGTGAGTGTTTGGTGGTGTATGTAGTTCAGATGCCTTACGATTTCATGAAACCAGACATAGCAGAAACATCTGTAACCAACTAGACAAAATGATGGAGGCTATGGAACTCTTCAACATCAATCTGAATACTTACCGATCTTGCTCCCATTGACTACCTACATTCTACTAGTATTATATTTGTCTTAACCTAAAACCCGCTTTATCGACTAATCAATAGAAAACTAGACATCTTTAAAATTGGAATATTATGCACCAATTTGATTGCTATACGTTGAAATAGCTATATTAAGAAGGAATATATAATATTCTAAACTAAAAACTAAATAGCTTCTTTTGAAAGAGTTAATCCTGTAAATATATCTATCCGAAGAAAAGTATTCAATTTTATCAGTTACGATATACGTAATATATGTATGTATATCTGGTACGCACTTCAACATATATAATAACAAAATATAATGGTACCAATACTGCGAGGAAGCCTGAGAGAATTCGATTGACCCAAATTGTAACTAGTGCCGTTATATTTGACGTCCAAATTTTGCTTTTACACTGTCTTATTTCCTTTCGCAACAATTTTGCTGAGTACCTTAATACCAAAGTCAGTTCAGACAACATTCCGACGTAATTATCTTCGTTTCTTTCACTTTTATGTCAACTACTTTGTGGTTCAGTATTGTATAACAAACGTATATGTAAGTACGTCTTGTTAATTCAATTTAATTACGTATACCCAATCGGATCAATATACAGTTCGACAGTTATCTGTATTTTTATAGTTCTTAACATCTTTATTAAGCACACAATACTCCAAATATGTATGTAACGTTTGATGTCTATATTTATTCTTAAAATGAGGACGAATAAGTCGTAATATGTTCTCGGAAACTTACTTGTCTTTTTGTGTAATGTCTGAAACAGCACTTTCCAGTCAGTGTCCGCTCATCTTCCTGAACGCTCTAGGGTTTGCTAATTTTGCAGAAACTCAACAAATTTCATATGATCGCTTTCTTCGCAGATCGTGCTTTCTTCATCCGAGCTCATGACGTTGCTTCTTCAAGCATCCTAATTATTCCTGTCTAAACTTGTTAAAAAGTGTAGCAAACGGTCTATATAACGGAGCATTTACCACGGAGCAAAAGCAAATCATTATTCATTAGAAACAAAGGAAACGCTTTTCTTTCTACCTCTTGCTTCAAAGGATTTGCTTTTACTTTTACTTTGTACTTCAAGCTAATGCTCCATGTTTATTCATGGGACCCAATAATTTCGAGAGAAATAAGAGACAAAACAACGCTAATAATTTTCAAATCACAACATAAATTGGGAGATAATATATCTCTATTTATTATGATATAACAAAACTCACTAATGGCATCATAGTAAAGACTATAGAGAGGAGTAGCAGACTATATTTTCTCCGTGACAAAAAAAATCGAATCAAACACATTTACTGAAACATTTTTGCATGAGAATGACAGTTTCGAAATCCATGGCAACCTATGTCGTTTAGATCAATTACAGAATAAATATTCATTCCGTGTCTTGTTATGGAATGAAAATATACGCGAAACGCATAAGAAATACGTGTTACAGAATAAATATTCTAGCTCAAGAGTGAGAATTTTTACGTTCTATTATTAAAAATGATTTTGGAATTATTGCATTCATAATGGTCGTGGAGAAAAAAGATTAGATCAATAAAGTTTTAATAGTTAATTTTAGTACTATGTACTTCAATGTGTATGACTTAGAGATTATTAACGAGTTAAACGGACAGTATCTCCATAATAGTGTTATTACTTATTTTTGTCTTACTAACTGCTCAAGTACTAAATTTATCTTTAATCTTTGTACAGTAATAGTTGTGTCGAATTTGTATTATAATTGTCAATGTCAAGAATCCGTGACAGTCACGTTGTAATTTCTTCGATTTAAAGATAATAAAATGCTGGAATAATGGAAGTGTTTTCTAAAAGTATATAATTGCTATTAAGAAGTAAAGGTATTATATAATCAAAACAAAGCTAAACTAAAAGAGTAAGGGAAGATGAATAAATACATGGACAATGTCAGGTTATTACGCAAATAGAGATTTAGTTCACTAATATACCGGGTGCTGAAAAAAAGGTTTAAGCACATTATCTCTACCAAGTATGGACAACCTTTCATATGTTATGGGCCAAACTTTAGTGTGCAAATACGTTCGCGGGAAACTAATTTTTCAAATTCATTTTTCTTTTCAGGGCACAAAACAATGCAAACTTCTAACATAGGTACACTCCTTGATAGAATCTCCTTGGGAAATGGTTTTAATGGCTGCCAAATTAGCACAAATTATACAACTAGCTTTCACAACATTATGAAGTTGTGTTCTTTGTTTATGAAACATTTGCTGCTCTTTTTCCAAATTTGCTGTAAACTTCTGGATTTTATCTTTTCTTATTATTTGCAGTCAGTGAGTGCAGCATAGGATGCTTAGTTAGCTAATCCCTCTTTATACTGAATTCTTTCATCACTAAAATGGATTCATTAAACAACAAACAGATAGGCTTACCATTGTCTAAGATAAAAAAGTATTCTTCAATCCATTTTTCTTGAAACTGGCGACCCTCTGCATCTACTTTTTTTTTCTTTCCACCGGGCATCATTTTCGTTTACTTTTCGTTCGATGAACTTAATAACAAAACATAATTAGTAAGCACTCAAAATGCATACAAAATCACAAAGCAAATTGATGGCATTAGCAGTTCTCTAGGATATCACTTGTCGAAGTTATCACCTCGGTAGCTCAAATAGAACTGAACTAAAGTGCGGGCCATCCACCCGCTTATATAGGCAAAATGAAGGAATGATCTAGAATCGTCTAGTGTAGAACATTTGAGAAGCAATAATCTTTTCTTGCGCCACCAGTGAGTATTATTTGCCATACATGTCTCTATCACTTTTGTTGAGCACTATTTTGTTGCGCAGTAAGCAGTGAAGCAGCAAAAGCTCGAAATATTACATTTAGGTAGAAACAAAGATTTAAACTACTCGCATAGTGTGTTCATTTTCCAATTGCCCTGAAGCTTTGTGTAGCACTATGTATTGATAGCACAACGTCTGCTGGGGTTTAAACAAATCCTGTCCGATCCTGTCTGACTGTCCGATCTCTTCATATTCCTAGAAACCACCACCTTCCTGGGTTTATTGCCCTCTCGCCTACTTATATATATATAATCTAGAAGTCCCTGTCTACCTTTCGGTGTAGGGATGTTTCATTCTTTTACTATTGTGATTCGTGTACAAAGTTTCTCCACTTTTTCCTGTCTTTGGCTATCTCTCTTGCGTTCAGTATTGTTTGTCCTCTGTTCTCTATCAATTTGGCAACTTCATTATCCCATGTTAGTTTTGGTCTCCCAGGTCTTCGTTTTGTTTTTATTTTGGACGTCCATATTCTTTTAGTTGGCATGCACTCCTTCATACGCTGCAGGTGTCCCCACCATCCTAGTTGTTTCCTTTCTATATATTCTATTACGGATTCTATTTGTAGCTCATCACGTACGTCAGTATTTCTCACTCTGTCTTTTCTTGTTATGCCTTTCACACATCTCAGAAATTTCATCTCTAACGCCTGTATTCTGCTTTTATTTCTCTTTGAAAGTACCCACGTTTCGCTCCCGTATGTCAATATTGGCCTAAATATTGTTCTATATACCGCCATCTTAGTTTTCTTTGTTATTTCTCTCTTTCGGATGAATGTTCGTCTCATTGCATGGTATAGATTTGTTGTTTTTCTAATTCTATCGTTTATGTCCATGTCATGGTTCCCATTCCTTTCTATTTTTACTCCCAAGTACTTAATTTGTTCAACTTGCTGTATTCTCTCATTATTAATTTTTTTAGTTAGTTCTTTTTCTTGCCCGTTTGTTACTGTCATCACGCTTGTCTTTGTTATGTTTATTTTCATGCCATATTTATTCAATATATTATTCCATATGTTTATGTTGTCTTGCAGCCCTTTTTCGGTGTTTGCCATAATGACCAAATCATCTGCGAATATACATTCCGTTTGTTCTATTGGTTCTAGATTTCTGTATCCCACACTTAGTTTTTTCATGTGTGGTTTACATTCCTTCAGTATTTCGTCAATGAATACATTAAACAGAACCGGGCTTAGTACTCCTCCCTGTCGCAGGCCACCTTTAATTTCAAAATTGTCAGACTTTCTATTTTTACTGATTACATAATTAGTATTTTCTGTATACATGCTCTTTATTGCTGTTAATAACTTGTTGTCCACATTTCTCTTCTCCAAGCTGTTCCACACTATTTTTCTACGGACTCGATCGAATGCTTTTTCTAAATCAACAAATGCAAAATATGCATTTGTTGCACTTAGTCTCGTTTTTTCAATTATTTGCTTCACGGTGAATATGTGGTCTTGTACCCCTCTTCCTTTCCTGAATGCACTTTGTGTTTCTTCTAGTGTCGGTTCCACGTATCTTTGCAATCTTCTTTCCAGTATGCGTTCGTAAGTTTTTGCTGCTGTACTTAATAACGTTAGTCCTCTATAGTTATTGCATTCCCTTGTATTTCCCTTTTTATATATTGGCACTATCTGACCTATCTTCCAATCTTCCGGTATCCTACCTTCTTCCCATGCTTTATTGCATATTTTCCAAAATATTTCTATTCCTTTTCCTTTTAGGTTCTTCATCATTTCGGTAGTTACTTTGTCGTGTCCTGGGGCTTTACCATTTTTCAATATCTTTAAAGCCTCTATTATTTCGTCTTTAGTTATGGGTCCTAGTCCTTCCTCATCTTCAATAGTTCTTCGGTGTTCTTCATCTGTTTTGCTTATCTCAATCTCATTTCCATCTATATTTAGCAGTTCTTCGAAATGCTCCTTCCACCTTCTCATTGTCTGATTATCATCTGTTATTATATTTCCTTCCTTGTCCATAATAGGCGCATGTATTGTCGGTTTTCCTGTTCTGATTGTTTTTAGTGTTTTGTAAAATAGTTTTTGGTTTTCCTTACTATCACTTTCCATCTTATTTCCAAATTCTGTCCAGCTTTTCTCTTTTGCTTCTTTTATCATCTTGCTTACTTTCTTCCTTTGTTCCCTGTATAGTTCGTATTTTATTTCTGTTCTGCATCCCAGGTATCCTTTCCATTTTTGTTTCTTTATTTTTCCTTCATTTTTAATTTCTGCTGTCCACCAGGCTGTCTGCTTAACTCCACCGCGTCCTTTCATTTCCCCGCAGGTATTCCTTGCCGAATATAATAATATTTCCTTGAAGTTTTTCCAATATTCTTCGATTCCATCATTGTTGTCCAGTTTAAGTTCCTCCATTTTGTTTTCTACCATGTCTTGATATCTCTTTGCTACAGCTTCATTTCGTAGTTTGTACGTTCTTATACTTGTAAATTTTGCCTTTTCTTTATTTCCTGATTCATTATCTCTGTTTATCTGTCTTTTAATTTTAGCTAGTACCATATAATGGTCAGTGTACAGCTCTGGGCCTCTTCTAGCCCTAACATCTTTTACCTCTTTTTTGCTATCTTTTTCCACTAGTATATAGTCGATTATTGATAGTTCGTTATTGGGTCCCCTTCTTGTATATTTGTGCACATCTCTATGCTCGAACCATGTGTTTGTTATTATTAAGTTATTCATGAGGCAATATTCCATTAGTCTTATTCCATTGTTGTTCTTGGTTTCTTCTCCATGTTTTCCTATCACCCCCGTATACATGTCTCTCCTTCCAACTCTTCCATTCATGTCTCCCGCTACTATTATTTTACCCTTGCAATTTTCCGTTATCACATTTAGCTCCTCCCAGAATTTATCTTTGACTTCTGCCTTCTCATCTTCATTGGGACCATAGACGGCTATTATTGATATAATTTCTTTGTCTACACTTAATTCTACTGTTAGGATTCTCTCTGAGTGTCCTTCCCATTTCCTTATATTATAGTTTTTTGTTAATTACACATCCTACACCTGCCGCAGCTCTCTTCTCTTGTGGTACACCACTGAGAATTAGTATATGTCCATCTTCTAATATGATTTCTCGCTGTCCCTTTTTCTTTGTTTCAGACAATGTTAGTATATCCAGTCCAAGGTTATTAACTTCATAGCATAGGTCTTGCTCTTTGCCACTTAGGCTTCTTACATTCCAAGTTGCATATTTCCAGATTTCTTTATCAGCATTGTTTGTTTCTCTTTTCCTTTTCCTTTGCCTTGTCAGATCCTCCCTGTCAATCGTTTCTCCGCTATCAGCGGTTAACCGTTCAAGTTTTTTGGCCTTCGATCCTCTATTTTCAATTTTTTCGTTTTATTGTCCCAATTCCATTTTTTGCCATCTACTATCATTTTTTGGTAGCCCATTATCACTTTGCAATTTCTGTTTTTACTTCTTTCTTCTTTGGCTTGCTCTCTAATTATGTTTTGAATTTTTCTTTCATTCTCCGTTAGGTCATTGTTAATCCATACATAGCTGTTTGGTCCGCTTCTTAGTTTTTTCTTGTTGGTCATTATTTCCATTTTCGTTCCAAAGTTTGCAATTTCTACATTCCATACTTTGCTATTTATTTTTTCCACTTTCTTTACTTTCGTATTTATTTCTAGCTTTTGTAGTATGAATTCATTAATTTTTTCCTCCATTTTGGAATCGTCGTTCGTCTCTATTTTCAATCCTGAGATTATTATATTGTTTTTCCTTTTAGCCTTATCTGTTTTTTTCCAGTCGATCTTCAATTGTTTCCAGCCATTCAATTTTTGTTTTCATTTTATTCACTTCTTCTCTGAGTTTTGCGTTTTCCTCTTTCACTTCCTTTATTTCAGTTATATATATCTTTTTATCTTTTCTTAGTTCCTTTACTTCAGTCATTATTTCATTTATCATTTTTATTAACATCTCCATTTTATTGTCTACATTTATTGCAACCGACTCTTCCGAGTCCGATCCTGTATTTTCGCCTTGCATTTCTCGTCAACAGTCGACAAAAAATAGTATCGTTTCTTATACGTTAGCAGTACTGCCGTTTCTCACAGCCAGCGAGCGCAAGTCCAGATCAACTCTTCAAAGACGAAAATGTCCTATCCCACTGGCTTATTTCTTTTATTATGCGTTTTTACAGTGGTTTGATAAATTTTCAGTATCTTACCTCGATAGCACAGTCCTTTAATTGAGTAACTTTCTACAATAGCCTACTTCCAATAAATAATTCAATCGCAATTCTTCAAAGAACAATCACCGAAACAATCGATTTATAATTGCGATTTCTTTATACTTACACTTTGCGCAAACTACTAGGAGGTTTGAGGTTATGTTTGAGGTGCTGATCTAATTCAACGCATTTTATTTCCGTTGAGATATCCGCTTAACAATTGTATTCTAGTTGAAACTGAATATTTATTTGGTGCGTACTAAGAAAAATTGTTTTGTACTCCACTAAGCTTAATTGTCAACTAAAATCCTAGTAAGTAGCAACTAAGCATTATTGGGTCTTTTCAAGACACAACGTTGTATCAGTTTCCCTGTCTCAACGGGTCTGATACCTTCAGGAGTCGCATCAATTCCTCCGACTACTGCGAAATAGCAGCTCTAGAGAAATTCCATCTCCAATTTTATTGAATGTGAGTAAAATTACATCCATTTATAAGCAGAATCACGTATTTCGTTCTATCTCCATGTAATTACTATGTGAACTACAAACTACAACTACTGACGAACCAATAAAAATCAAGATGTTTCTATCAATAAAAAGGATGAGAACGACATAACGTGAAATACTTTAAGTTCCGCTAAGAATTAAAAGTATTTCTTGTTCTAATATTACCCTTCTATCTACTAACGGACAAACGTCTCAGTGTTGTAATTTAAACTTTTATTTACCTGTATTATTCAACGGTAATGTGAAGAACAGAATGCTAATAAAATACGCGATAAAATCGAAACTTCTCGATAATCTAATTAAATCTTCTTGGAGAGAAGGTTTTAATAGCGATTTATGCGCGGAGTCAATTCGACCTGAACAGATTGTTCTTTAATGCATATTTTCAATTTATATATTTTTTCCTGTTAGTCTTATATGTAGTAGCAGTTCTCGAATGGCAAGAGATTTAAAGGTAATTGTCGGAAGGCTATAAAATGATCGAATAAGTTTGATTGAACTTTAATAGATTGATAATTAAAATAGCGTGATACTGCGTAGGTTGTAGAATTTCTATATCTTACGTAGAGATAGACTCATCGCTTGAATACTTCTTTGGTTTATTGAAGTTGGGGTAATGTCTGTAACAGCAGTTCGGTAAGAATGACATAAAAGCTCAGATGCCAATTTCTTTACCGATAAAATTAATTGTATGAGAGCGCTTTGCCATTTCCCTAAGCAAACACATCGCCATATTGTTTTTAGTGCCTTCATTTTATATGGGTAGTCGATGACGTCGAAACAGTAATATATTTTTAAATACAATATCGGTATACCATGCCTTCAAAAATTGTCCTGATTAAAGTATGCTGTTTTTAATTAATTTTCTTTCCAAGATTGAGAGCACTGCATCTGTAGTACAAGGAAATTTTAATACCTGTCAATGACAGACTTAAATTAAGGAAGTTTTGATAACGGAGAATGGATTTACTCCATTAATTGCAAAATGAATTCATTATTAAATGACAACAACACATATGCTATTTCACAAAAAAATCCCACAAACAAAATTCAAAGTGAAAATAATCAACTAATTAGTAGTTGGTTAAGTAATAATTATATAGACGAGTCGGTTTCAAAGAAGTTAAAAATAAATAACGCTATAACACCGCGTATTTACGGTATACTTAAAGTTCATAAACCTAATATTCCTTTAAGGCCCATTGTAAATTGTATGCAGTCACCTACATACAATTTATCAAAATTCTTATCCAAAATTCTTAGTAATAATGTAGGAAATTCAGAGAATAGTATAAGAAATTCGCGGGAATTTGTTAAATACATAAATAAAAAAATGGTACCACATAATTACGAATTAGTAAGTTTAGATGTGGTATCATTATTCACTAATGTACCTTTAGATTTAGCTTTATCTAGTATCGATAAAAAATGGGATTTAATAAAAAATCATACAAATTTACCGAAAAATGAATTCATGTTGGATGCAAAACTTTGCTTAAATTCTATCTATTTTCAATACAACGACACAATATACGAACAAATTTTTGGAACTGCAATGGGTTCTCCAGTATCTGCAGTGATAACAAATTTAGTAATGGAGGATCTTGAGCAAGATTCTTTGAGTAAACTAAATTGTCATGTTGAATTTTACAAACGGTATGTAAATGATTGCATATGTTGCATACCGTTAGGTAAAATTGAACATGTTATACACACATTTAATTCCTATCATGACAGATTAAAATTTACGTTTGAGAAAGAAAATCAAAATTCTATAAATTTTTTAAATGTTAAAATCATACATAATAACACGAACATAAAAACGAATTGGTACATAAAAGACACTAGTAGCAACAGACACCTAAACTACTATTCAAACACTTCCGTAAATTTTAAAAAAAGCGTAATTAATAGTTTAGTTGACCAAGCTATTAAATTAGCACATCCTGATTTTAGGAAAGAGAATTTACGCAAAGTTAGATCAATTTTGGACAAAAATAGGAATACATAAAATATACAACACAGGCAATAAACAAAATAGTAAAATATATCACACAATTCCATACATTAATGACTTAAGTGACAAAATTAAATACGAATTTAAAAAATCAGATATAAACATTACATTTACACCGTACAATAACAGACAGTTATTTACAAATTTAAAAACTAAGATTAAAAAAGATAATCAAAGTAATGTCGTATATAAATTAGAATGCAAAGACTGTAATAAATGTTACGTAGGGCAAACTAGACAGTATCTAAAAAATCGACTGTATAATCATCAATACACTGTAATGCATAACATAACCGCGGAAACTGCTTTGTCTAAGCATTCTAAAGAATTATGACATAACTTTGATTTTGAAAATGTTAAGATTTTAAAAAAAGAAAATAGTTATAAAAAAAGATTAATATATGAAATGATATACACTAAAAAAGAAAATAGCGCGGTCAATTTTAGAACAGATATAGAAAATTTAAGTATTATTTATAATAATTTAATCGCCTAAGCATGCCTGAATTTTATAAAATTAAGCTCTTGACTAGGTTTTTTTGCATTGTTTTTTTTTAGTCCTCGAACAGAATTGTTAGAGCTTGACACAAAAAATACATTGATATAAGGAGCATTAGTGTTATGATTATAAATTTACATTTCAAAATATCTTAAATTGTCCACGATATTGTAAACATAATCCTATATATCACTGAATTTCTTTGTCTGTAGATAATTTTGTTGATAGGCATGGCTAGTTATTTATTTATAATTTGACACTAAGTAAATGTCAATTTTATTCCACTGAAAAAATTGTTACAAAAACCAGATTATAAATTTTGTAAAGGTTTTGGAATTAATTTGACTTTTGTTCGAATTGCAAGTGTTATCATTGACCTAAAAAGTGGAAAAACTATCTGGATAATAAGATAAGTTAAAAGGTCATAAAAATACATATATTAATTGCAGGTTTTCCGACAACGGTTTCCTAACCTACAAACTATGTGCAGCTGCTAAGTCATGTTCATACCTGTATAGATAAATTTTATGAAAATCGTGCAGCAACTCGTAAACCTTGTGGCGGAGCACCTAAAAACCCAATCGCGGCTTGCACAGAGGATATTCGACACAGAATGGGCAACTCACCTAAAAAGTCTATTGCAAAACTGTCGCACCAACTTTTGTTGTCAGCTGGAACATTCCCCGATATTGTAAAGAGGATTTAAAGTTCATATAAGATTCAGGTAGTTCATGAACTTACCAAGGTAACTTTTGATACAAGAACGCAATGGTTTTTGACAGAATTATTTAGTTTTCCAGCAAGGTCTCTCGATCTGACAATTTTAAACTATTTTAGTTTTTCCATATTTAAAGAATACCTTTGTAAATGGTTTTGAAAATATGAAACGTTGAGTTCGTTTCTGGCTTCAAAATAATGGACAATGGGGTTTAGTTGTGCCAGTACCAACGCCAGTTCAACTTTCGCGACAGTAAACGTTTACATGTTGCATGTAGAAAAATAATAAATTTTGTCGCCAGTTTCAGTTTCTCTTTGTAGTGATCTTGTGACGAACCTGTCGCGTTTTAATGAATGTAGTTTCCGTTTAGACCTTCCCTGCAAGATAGAAGGTAGAAATTTAGTTTTATTTTTAATGTTTGCATACCTGTTTATTTTAAATTATTTTCGATACCTGTATATTTTCACATATTTTTCCATACCTCTATATTTATTTCCCCACCATTTGCATGACGTCACGAGGAAAAGTGAGAATCCACCTATAAAATAGCGTGCATTTGACAGAGAGAGAGAGAATTCCTGGTGAAACGTCGATTAGATTTGATGCTCCTGGGAATAACTCCGTAGTTTCTGTTCAACGTCGATTAGGTTTGATGCTCTAGAAACACTTCGAGAATTCCTGGTGGAACGTCCATTATATTTGATGCTCCTGGGAATAACTCCGCAGTTTCTATTGAACGTCAATTAGGTTTGATGCTCTAGAAACACTTCCAGAATTCCACAACTGGCACTTAGAATTTCCGTACGAATGTAAATTCACTCTTTAATTCACCGTATAAATTTCCGAGACGGTGTTTGTTGAAATTAGTAGCAACATACCCAGTAACGTACCTTGTTTTATTAATGTATTCATGTTAGCGAACCAGTTAAAATAAAATGATTTGTGTTGTTTATTTCTCTTCGCTAAAATCAGCTGTTTATTTCTAAACCCGAATGTACTTGGTTCTCTGTAAATATTCCGTATCAATTAATTATTATTTTTTAGATTTACCTCTCTTTTATTATCTTGCAAATAAATTGTATATAGTTGAATACCAGGAATTGTATTTTCTCCGACATCAGCGAGACGCCCGTCAGACTTAAACATAGTAACAGTGTTTGGTGCTTCTTAACTGTCGATAAAGAAGAAACCAGTTCGACAACCGGATGAGTTAGCAGAAGCACCAGATTTAAATACGAACTACTACACACTACCGTTACAATCTTAATAAGAAGGTTTTTTGGGCAACAGTTTTGGCTGAGGAAATGATTGCGAATTTGCAAAAGAAAGAAGAGATAGAAGCAAAGGCCAAATATGAATTAGAAAATCGATAGCTTGAAGACGAAATTTGGGTGCATCCGATACCTACGCTCTTATCATAACTGTCACAAAAAGATCCTACCATTTACGGATGTCAAAAGAAAACTTTGAAGTTCTAGATTGGATTACACCGGCCATTGAGAAATGGCAATGAGAGATGCTTTAACAGCAAAACTTGTTAGAAATTACACTGCGATATTTATCAACAGGCGATTCGTTTGCATCACGGCGAAGATGTATCTTCTTCTTGAAAGACGTTATTGCATATATATTGTAGTCGTTGTTTTACTAAATATGATTGAATATATGCCATCGATTGAAGTGCCAAATCTTCTGGCATTTCCTTTAGTTGACAAATAATAGATTGTCTGGAATAAACAAATTTATTTTAATCTTGTTATGGTTCGTTTAATCTTTGACTATTTTCCTACAGTTCTACCAAAGCCTTCTCTGTGTTACTTTTCGTTAGTTTAGTTTTTTTCGTGGTAGCTGGTCTTGGTACTGTGTTTAAAGCCTTAGAGGTATGTCTGTACCAGCAAATAGGTATTTTGAGAGTTAGTTATGAGCATTTGATAAGCATATTGTGGTGGGGCATTAGATGGCAAACATATCGTGTTAAGAAATCCTTTTCAATCTGGATCCGAGTTTTATAATTACAAGGGATCATAAAGCATTATACTTTTGTGCAATTGAAACTAATACACTGGATTTGCCGCATAACACAGTTTTTGTGGCTGATGATTCTTTCCCATTGAAGGAAGACTTTTTACTCTTAACAGTCTTGGTTAATTTCAATGTGTATGCATATCGCAGAGAAGGTATTTTGGCCTTTACTTCTGTGATATAGTAGATTTGCAATTATGTGAACTAATTAAAACCGAAGCTGTTCACAAAATCGAATTACATATTATTAATTATATTATCGAAATTTAGGAAAAGGCTTGCAACCAGCGATTGGCGCCACTAAATTCATGCACGTGTCAACGCAGCATAATATAATACACATTTTCCTTCGAGTAAAATTTTTAGTTTTTATACACATCGTCCTGACATACGAACCAACGAACTGTCAAAGTCACCCACTGTAGTATTGTTACCAATCATAGGAAAAAATCATGGCCATCTCTAATCAGAAAAGTTTTTGAAGGGTCGGTTAGGCAGTCGAATAATTGAATAATTCTACGATCTGGTCGAAACATTAACTTTTGAAAACAACAAGAACATTCACAATGATGCACTAATGAATTAGTGTAGCATTATCAAGATCGCATTAGTCACTACCGAAACAAAATTTTCCAAATTAATTATGTACTTACAACAACAATTCGACGGGTGCAAATAGTAGCGTAGTCGTAACTCGATTTTTGACCAAATTGAGATTTTATATTATTCTAATAAAAAAATTAACCGATCTGCACCATATTTATTTACTTATTTTTGTGTTAATTATTATTGGTGCAATTATGAGTTTAAGAACAAAACTGATATTAAAACTTGCTGGTTAGTATAAATGAATATTTTTTATGCTATTACTAACTCATTTATTGTTGTCATGTTTGGAATAAGTACTACAAAAGTTTTCCGCTTTTTCAATTTAATGCAGATTTTATTTTATCTGCAGAAAAGCATGCTGTTGATGTTGATTGTGAGAAAGCGGACCTCCACGAAGATACTACACACGACTTAGAAGAACTTGAATTTTACGATCTATCTAATGAAGGTTATGTGGAGGTAGATCCTGACCAGCTGATGAATATAAATAATAATAATTATGTTGCACAACCTCCTGTTGACCATAGTAGGTTACCTATTGCAACATTTTGTTATTTATTTTATAGTAAAAATTTTCAGCCGAGTCTCGAGATTTAGCAGAATTTGAAAATATCCAACCCGTATAATGATGGATCACGAAAGTAAGTTTGGCGGCTCCTTACCTTATTTTTAATAATGACGTAGAAGACAAAAACGTCGATTATAACGTGTTGTCAAATACCGATCAAAACTGCTTTGATTACAGGATTGAAGAAGAGCGAAATGATGTTATAGGTCTAGAAAGGACTAGAAAATGAAGCTGCAAATGAAAATCAAGTAGTCAAAATAACAAGTAATACTAAAGCTTATCCTCTCAAAACAACACCAGGTAAAAAACGATTTAGAAATGAGAAATGTTGGAAAAGTACTGTGACAAAAGAAACCCGAAACGTGGGATCACGTAAATCGAAGAAAAGAGAGATTTCAATATAGGTTTTTTTCTGCCTAAAAAGGACCAGTGCGATATTTGTGACACTTACTCCGTCGCGACTGAGGATGCCATCAGAGAAGAGAACCTTATGCAAATAATCGAGATGCATAAAAAAATAAAGAGAAAGTTAGAGCTTTAAAAGAAGCTGACAAGCTAAGAGCCACCCAAGATGAACGGCTTGTGGTTGCATGTTTTGATCTTCAGAAGATTCTAATTGCTCCTTATAAAGATGTGGGCCTGTTTTACTACAAATTAAAGTATTCAACATATAATTTCAGTATTTTTGATATTGGGAAGAAAAAAGGACATTGGATGGACATATGGCATGAAACCTTGGCCAAACGAGGTGCCAATGAAATAGGAAGTAGCGTGCTGAATTTTATAGAAGAGTAATGTGCCCTTAGAATTCGTGAAATTATTTTTTACAGCGATAATTGTGCTGGTCAGAACCGAAATCGATTTATTTTTGCGATGTATTTGTATGCTGCATCAAAATTTTGCTGTTCCATAATTCACAGATTTTTGGAGAAGAGCCATACGCAATCTGAAGGCGATAGCATGCACGCTCTAATTGAAAAGAAAAAGAAAGGTCAAGTACTATACACCCCTCAACATCATCATGCTCATTCGTGCAGCCAAGACAACGAACCCTTGATATTCAGTACACGAAATGTCTCAAACGGAAATATATGTTTTGAAATCTTCAGTAGAAATGTCAAAAAAGGAATGGTTAAAAAGCGAATCTGGGGAGACTATAAAATGGACAGAAATAAGGGAAATTAAGGTGGTGGAGGGAAAAATTAATTTAAAATACGACTTCTTTTCTGACGAGACAAAGACGCTAAATTTTTAAAAAGACAAATAAACAAAAGGAAACTCAGATGGTCGTATATCCCTATCACTAGCTTATACCTCCCTTCTCCCTATTTCACTAAAAAAATATCAACATCTTCAGTTTTTCTGTAAGCCGTGTACCGGAGATGTACCATGAATTCTACAAAAGTCTCCCGCATCTCGGTGCTACTACTAGTTCAAATACATTTTACAGTGATGATGAGGATTAAAAAATGTAGTCACAATTATTGTTTATTAGTTTTGTATATTTATTGTACTTTGTGTTAAAAACTTTTTTGTAAAAGTTTAAAATTAAAATAATATGTAATATTTCGCACCTTAATTTCTTATTTAGCCCTTGATTAAAATAATATTTGAAGTCTTTTCATTCTCTAAACAATTCCTAATCAACTGTGATAGTAGTGGCTTTACTGTTATGATCAGGATTGGAGTAATAAATATTAATTATCAATAAAAATTACACACAGATACGATGATGTGCGTCTAAATATGCAGATGCATAAATCGTGTGTGGCATACGATTTTAAGCATCGTGAAATCCAGAATTGCATCATCATATCTGATATAAAAGCACATTTTTTGTCAATTTGCATTATTAAAGCAAATATAATGAAAAGTACTAAACATTAGCCTGGATATATACAGGGTGCCCGCGATATACAAAGCATGCTTTTAAGGGATGATAGCTACAACGATTTAGAAACAAAAACATATAATACACCTTGGGTCTATCTGTAAGCGTAAACGAGAAAAAAAATTATTTCTAAAAAACCTTATTTGGTCAAACAGTACAAGAAAACTCATCCATATTGCTTCTTAAATAACCAAAGAACCATATCAAAAATTTAGGGTTGAAAATAATTGAAAACAACGATGAAAACGAATTATTTCATACTTTGAAATTGAAGCGTGGTGTCAGTTCTCTTCCATCATACTGTACACGTATGCAATTAGAAGCGCAGATGCAAGCCAAGCATCATCTGTTTATACGACCTTGAACTTGTATCGTACGAAGTCAATGGCCATACGTTTTAAAATAAAGATACCTTTGCGTTTTTTTTTAATAATGTTATGACAATAAAATCGATGTTATGTTGAAGTTAGAGTGAAAAGGGCGTATTTAATAGCAGCCTCCGATCGGTAAATGAAAATTTAAATTGAGGGAAAGTCGCATTGAATGAAAAAAATGTAATTACTGCAATTATGTTATGGCGCTTTAAGCTCTTTCGTAAAGGCTACTACAAAATTGAGTTCTTTTCTTTTATTCGTGATAAATTGGTGGTCCTAACAAAGACTTTTTTGAGAGACAGGAGAAAATGTATTACAGGAAAGGCTCGATGTGTTGCCCATTTTCAAGAACACACGCCTGTAATCGTCGGGTAAATCTTGCACTGATCAGCTGTCGGTGTACAGTATGCGTCGAAGTTTGTGACATGAGAAATAATTTTTTTTCTCGTTTACGCTTAGAGATAGACCCAAGGTGTATAATATGTTTTTGTTTCTAAATCGTTGTAGCTATCATCCCTTAAAAGCATGCTTTGTATTTCGCGGACACCCTGTATATACATTTTCCTGCAACGTGTCAATTAAAACAATTAGCGTTAGGTGTCGGAAATAAACGAAAACCTTAATACTGCTCTCCTGAAAAGTAACTTTTTTTGAGATACGATGTTACTATTTACACCCGTCGAATTAACAATTTCATTCGCAAATTACATTTTACTACTTCATAATTCTAAACAAACTGTACACGAGTGACTAGATACAATATATGCGTGCACAATTTAGCAGATGCGTTTGCTCGTCGCATAATAGTTTCCATGTGGTGCGCGCATTCAAAATGCTCGTAATTTCGCAAGGAATGACGCTATAGACGTTCGCGTACGACGGTGTCAGCCAGAGCATTGAAGCATTAAGCACCGGTAGCGAACATCGCGAATTTATACCCGTCTGGTTTACGCGTCGAACGCCAATCGGTGCACCAACTGCGATCAGTAAACAATATCCTAGTCGGAGATGCAATTAGCATAATTTTACAACCTTGTTTATACTCTACGCCGATACGATATTATAATTTGCCTGAAGAATTTATCGATATGTAGTAGCGAAATTGTCCTATACTTCTGCATCCATTAGTTTCGTTCGTTTCTACCTTCAGTCCTAGTTTATTATATGTTAATGGAAGCGTACTTAACGAATACTTTACCGTTGCCGATTAGCGTAAATATTATGGTTTTCCTTGGATGAAAATGCGGGTGAACAAATAACGGGATTCATTTTTGGGATAAGGTTTGACTAGTGCAGTACCAACGCCAGCACATTCACCGGTTCCATTTATTCCAGCTTGTAAGTTTTGCAAACTGCTTTACCTAATTCGATCTGTAATGCTACTCAAATTAAATGTAAAAGCAAAGACAAACCTAACCTAACGATGTAACTAATCATGTAATCGCATTGTATCTTCCAATCGAACTTTCAGAGAACATGACTTACTTATTGTGATATCCTCCTGACCAAAGCGTGGAGGAAAACACCGTATCACACACATTGCTAAATTTTTCATTAATGATTATACAGGGTTATTCACGCTATACGGCACGGAATATTCTGGCGAAAATACGTGACATTCAAAAAGTTTCATTTATGGAATATCTGCAGGTCTATTACGGGTAGGTACTTTTTAAAACTGTTTTCATGTTATACAAGATCTCCCAAAAGTTCTAAAAGTATCAAAATTCTGTTTTTTGCAATGGAACACTATGAATATATGTAAGAAGTATTTAAGTTATGAAAGCGAAATTTACCATGAAGTGTACCAATAGATCATATTTTATATCCTAATTATAATAAAACTGCCATCTTATACAGACTGTCCAAAAATTAAAAGTAAACAAGTAAGAACTTTAAATGTCTATAACTTGATTAATTGAAATAGGGCGCCATATTTTTTAACTTACCGGGAAATGTACTGTTTAATTATCTATCGAATGGTATTTATAACGTTTCTTTAGACTAGTTAAAATTATAAGAATGATAATGAAGAATAAAATGTTAAGAAACTTAGAAAGAATGTAACAGTCTATAATAGCAGTAATAATAATAACATACTAACGATAACATAAAACAGAAGCAAATCGCTTTATAAGAGATGTTCGAAATGTTGACCATCCATTGCACAAAATTTGTGGGGTTATAGTTTCAAAAACGTCTCTCTTATCCTGAGGTGTTGTTGGAGGCGTATTATAGACAATTCCTTTAATGTATCCCCATAAAAATAAATCTGGTGGACTTGAAATCCATTTCTTCCAATCCACCTGTTCTGAATGTTGTCATTTAAAAATTGCCGAACCTCGCGATGATAATGAGGCGGAGGTCCATCCAATGGAAGCCACTTGATTGCTCTAATGTTTAATAATAATAACAATAATATATTTGCCGAACAGATTGCTCCAAACTAAGGACATAATATGCAAATAATATAAGTATGCACTATAGTGCAAATCTCTAGAAACTGTTTCTCGAACAAGTGAAGTGCCATTAATGGTATTGTCAAATAGAGTAGGATTTTGTTTTCTGGTGTAGCTCATAATCCTGCATTTCTTGACATTTAGTTGCAAACCATTAGCGGTGCACCACTCAGTTAGCCGATTGACTTGACCTTGTAGAAAATAACATGAAACAACCTTGATTTGTATCCATTATAAGTCACGTATTGTTTTCTATTAGATAGATAAGTTTCAAAGAATGATATCAGGGAATCGCTAAAGCCAATTATTTTAATTTTTTGTAGTAGTAAATTCTGTTCAATTCTATCGAAAGCTTTTGCAATATTTGTGTAGATAGTATCTACTTGACTACAAGAATCAAATTGATCAAGTGTATATTGAGTGAAATGAGCCAAATTAGTTACTGTAGATCGTTCTTTCATGAATCCGTGGAGATATCAGATGCTTTACCATACGACAAATTCTTGAATACAGAACACATTCAAAAGCCTTTCCAAAGTTGTTAAGAATAGATATTAGCCTGTAGCTCCGGACATCGTCCCGAGATCCTCCCTTCAGAACTTGACTCACTGTGGAATATTTTCACAAGTCAGGAAACGTTGTAGACGATAGTGCTAAGTGAAAGATTCTGGTAAGAGGATGTAACAGAACTGTCAGACAGTCACGCACCAGAAACGCACCATCCGGTCCAGCTGTTACCCTTTCTTTAAGTTTTTTAATGGCGGTGGCAGTCTCTTCTTCGCTAATCATGGGTATGTGTATGTATGGGGTACTAGTAGGCATATGTGGCAATTGACTAACCATCGAATCAGACACTGCTAAAATAATGAGCGAATACATTTACAATATCCTGTGGGTTATCGTAGGTAGATTCATCGTAGGTCACTATCGAATGAATTCGTGACTTTCCAGTTCTACTATGAACAAAAGCCCAAAACTTCTGAGGGTCCTCAATGATTGATGCTTCTGAACTAAGAACATAATCTTCATACGCAAACTTTAATTGTCGTTTACCTCTGTTCTTAAACGTTTATATTACTCCAATGCCAATGTGCTTCGCGATCGTTTGAACTGTTTGAAGTAATACGCTTTGAGCTTAATGTTATATATAATTTGCGAGGAGTACCATATCGGATAATTCCTAACAATAGTTTTGTAGAGTGGAACATGCATATCAAAAATTGAATATAGTTTATCGTAAAACAGATGGCACGCTGAATTGACATCAGAGACAGTGTTTAAGAAGTTCTAATCGGTTAATGCTATATAAGGTTTGATAAAGTTGCTGAAAATCGGCTTTCTTAAAATTGTAACAATTATTATGTTGATGGTTGCTGAAGTTCTTAATATTCCTAGTAGAATATGGTAAAAGTATGTGTAATGCCGGATGATCTTCATCTTCTGGCAACATACGGCCAGGGTCTCTAAGCACCACAGCTCCAAATATCGATAAGACTAAGTCCAGTATGGGACGTTATGGGGATGTTATGTTGAGTTAAATTATTAAGTGGAAGAAAATTCATCATTATTTGTTTATAAGGGTCATTTATGTGTGTATTGTTAATGTGAGTAATGTTGAAATCATCGAGGATCAAAAGGTTAAAGGGACTTGCTCGAATAATATTAGAAGTTGATTTAAAAGGAAATCTAGAAATATCACACCATTTAAAGGTCCTTCAAAGAAATAGGGTCCAATTAAGTATGGGCCCAGTATTCCACCCTAAACATTAACTGACCACCTATTTTGATTCCTCGTGACTCTGTATTCATGTGGATTCGAATCAGAATAATAATGAAGGTTGTGTCTAGTTATGAGAGCGTTGTTATATATCATCACTAAATAGCACATTATCAAAGAAGTTTGTATTTTCTGCCACTTTATCTAATACCCACATGCAAAATACAATTCACTTGTTAAAATCATTTCCATAAATGTCTTGGGAAAGCTTGATTTTATAAAAATGTGAATCCTTGAAAGACTTACTTGACTAACTTTAGTATTTTCGGATATCTGATTTTGACTTATATTGGGATTTTCGATAACTTCACCAACTACACTGAAAACATTATCTTCATCTTCAGTAACAGGCTTTTTTGTAATGGGTTTCTTATATCTGACGCTTCCACTTTCCAGAAACTGGTTTAATAGTCTCTCCAAAACAGCTGGCTTAGGATGATTTCTTACGGGAAACCTATGAGCATAAACCCGAGAAGCCAATAAACAATTTTGTCGACATTCTCCAAGAATAAGAATCATATTAATACGCTCTTCTTTCGTGTAGATCTTCATTTTGATTACGCCACACCACAACAATATTGAAATAATAACAATCTACTTCAACAAATATAAGAAATTGTCCCACCATAGCAAAAGCAGACCTTACAGGCTAAACTGACAGATTGAATGAATTATCTGACATTTATAAATAGCATGCAACTAGATAGCTTAGAATTATTATTTAAAAAACATCAAATCGTACAAAAGGCGATTACTTACCATTAAATACCATTCATAACTTAACTACATACTTCTTACGTATTTGAAATCTGCAAATAAGGTTAGATTTGGAGAAAATTCAAATTACTGAAAAAACCTTAAGGTTTAGGTATTATAAACCTTGTTCAAATAGTCACTTATTTTAATTTTAGAATCCAAAAATGGAATAATATTTAGGGGGTTCCGTTAAAAAAATACAACTTTGATATTTTTAGATTTTTTGGGACATCCTGTATAATATGAAAATAATTTTAAAAAGTACCTATAAGAGACCTGCATATATCCCAAATGCAAAACTATGAGAAACGGCTATCTTCCCTAGAATATTTCGTGCCGTATAGCGTGAATAACCCTGTATAATAGCTGATACGAAGGAAGTAACAAGGTACAGGTAGAAGCGCCTGACCGCCGGAAAATATGCTATCTAATTTACCAACGTCTTGCTCCTAAGACATTTGTTAATAATATGCCCATAATAGACATTTTTATGTAGTGACTAATGTCCTAATTGATTTCTGAAGATGATGCTAAAATGTTAACTGATTATAAGTCATTTATTCCAGGTATTTATGTATGTAGGTGGATAAGTAGTCATTTTGTTTTAATCATTTACTGTTCTCTGCCGTAAAAATGAACAAACGCCTATTCAGCGTGTAAGTGGCAATTCCGGCGAGTATACATATTTTACATTAACCACCCATTAATTTTTAGAGAACAGATTCAATACAACCCAACAAATGTCTTTCACACGAAGCACTTTGAAATTATCGACACAATCGCCGATACAATCAAGCACATTTCATTGTTGATATTGTTTAATGAGCGTTGATCTAACAATACCAGGTTATAAATAATCTATAATACATAGTAGGTCTACGGCAATTTCATGGTTATAATTTCTTGAACCTGAAGTATTGAAGCTTTAATTAATGTGCGCTTACAACTACATTACACTGTAAGTAAAACAAGCTATCTGTATAGAATGTTGAAAGACCGTATACAGCGCACGTGCTATCGTGTGTATGTTTAAATTTGTTTGCATGGCATATTTCTGACGTTAATTGGAAGAATCTTACAGGTGGAATAATAATTAGTGGGCAACTTTCTGCTAAAAAGCTTAATATCGTTACAGAATAATGGAATAACGATGAGTAATAAATAAAATCTTAAAGAGAAATTTTGAAAAACTTAAGCTTTTTCTTTACATTATGATATCAACTTTATTCATTTATTCTAGACATCTTCGACACGTCCAACTTGTCACCTTTTCTTAAGTGATCATAAACCATAGATCACGTAATGCTATTACGATAACTGTTTGCATGGAGACGCGACTGTAACGACGGCAAAGACAACACATTTACGATGTTTATGTCCTTTTTCATTTAGAATTTAAGACGTACTCCGTCGGAATACTAATTAGTTTTGTCGACTAATCCATCTTTGTATGTAGGATTTTATCTACGCCAAAGTAATTCGAACAGAGAAGCGATTATCATCTTTAGATGCTTCGCTCTAAATGTCTTAAATCGTGTAAAACAAATAAACGTAAATTGACCGTATCGGATACAAAAAAAAAACCGTGTTGCTAATTCTTGTGAGTAACAGCTACTCAAGATGACTTAATTTACTTACGCGTTCATCTTTAGTATTATATGTCGTTTTATACATAAGTTTTATAAAACTTTTGATAACAAGATATTAACGAAGCAAATTATTTTGAAATCTTGCATATAATTGAATAAATTAAATTAAATTTTCTACTTCGATGGCCACATCAAAACCAGGTTTGAAACGTTATGCTGACAGGTACTAATACAAATTGTGTTAACAAGGAATGCTAATTCAGTTCGATGGAGAATTTAATTCTGTTAGTTACCTCGTGGCATAGGTAATATTAACCACATTGTTTTAGACGGACCATTTCACATGTAATAGCGCAAAATATTCTAAAAACGACCCAATTCGTACTAAATGTCGGGCAATAATACTGGTCTATGCATTGTGTGACGTAAAAAAATGTATGATTTCAAATTAACCGAGGTAGGTATAGTGATTCCAAAATCTGTACTTGGTTTACAATACAAGAAAATATTGTGTTTGAGATTAGAAAGGATATAGCGGTTTCAAAACCGGCTCAAGCATGTTACCAGCTTCATCAACAAGATTAAGATGAAAGCACAAAATGTTGGTTTTACAACTACAAAGTATACTAAAGATGTAAAAATTAGAAGTTTGCTAGAATATCAGTAACCCCGCTGGTACTAGGCATGCAGTCAATAAGTCGTCGTATGGCAGCGAGGAGGATGGCAACTCGCCTCCATAGCTGCTCAAAGTTAGCATGTATAGTAGACGTGGGCGCTGCCGAGCGTACGCCAGCACAACTGGCCGTAGCACCTCATCTACGTATCGACAACCCGTCATCGTCTGCTGTATAGACAGCAGACGTGTATGTCCTCCATATGTAACGGCACCCCATACCATAATGCCCTGTTGGCGGTGGATATGGCGTGGTTAAACGTACTGCTCCAGTAGACGCTCGCCAGGTCGCCGACGAATTGCCGACAAAATTGGCGCATCACCGACACTCAATTAGAATGTGATTCGTCGGAAAACAAAATATGCCTCCACTCGGCAACTCAGTGATGCCTTGCGTTGACCCAGTGGTAGCGTGTGCAGCTGCGTGACTGGATGTCGCTCGCGCTCGCAGTCCACTCTCTACCAAACGCCCCTTACAGTTCGCGTAGTGAGGTCCTTCCCTTCCTGCTGCTTCAAACGACTCGAAGTTGCCTTGAGGACGACGCACGCGACGTTACAGAAGCCCGCGGTTCCGAGCGCTGTAGTCACACAGGGCCGTCTCGCACGTGGTTAAAGGCGCGTACGTTCTATCGCAGTCCCTTCTCGCCATGCCCGTTGTAAATCCGATGACAATCGCTCGAGATGGCGAGCGATCTTATGAAAGCATACAACGGCCATGTGCATGTCCACAAACATTCGTCGTTCAAATAGCGCGATCGACTTGCCATTATGCAGCGAATACAACTATCTGCTGGACATTCACACCGTACTAAGAGCCGCCACACACTTCCTACATTTGGATCCGATTGTCTGAAACGATTGTCGGATCAGGGCATCTGACGCTAAGACACTTATAAGTTTATACGATCATATCACATACCTACGATCAGATATCGGATCGGACATCCGGCTCGAATGCAAGAGCAGCCTTAAACGATTGTCGGATCAGGGCATCTGACGCTCAAACACTTATAAGTTTATACGATCATATCGCACAACTATGATCAGATATCGGATCGGACATCCGGCTCGGATGCTAGAGCAGTGCTTACTATCAATAATCCGAGCCGGATGTCCGATCCGATATCTAATCGTAGGTGTGTGATATGATCGTATAAACTGATAAGTGTCTGAGCGTCAGATGCCCTGATCCGACAATCGTTTCAGACAATCGGATCCAAATGTAGGAAGTGTGTGGCTGCCCTAAGAACGACCGATTTCTCCTACCCACTTTGGAATCTATGGCGACGGCATTTTCCATCTATTAGAACCCCTCAGTAAAAATGCGGCGATAGTAAAAGTCGAAATTCGCTGCCGAAACTCGTCTATAGAAAACCTTGATGCTCCGCAAATTTTATAAATGTATCATCACGCGTTCAGATTATACACGGTGTGCTCGTCAATTATTTCCAAAAGTGTAGGTACTATATATGTAAGTCTTTTTCCTGGACTGTCCTTGAGATTTGTGAAAATTTTTATTATATTTCGATTCAGCACACTAAAAAATAAAAGGATTAACGTCAGAACTCACGACAATTTTGTAAAAAGCAACTGATGCAGACATTATTTAGGAATATTGATATGCACTCTTTTTACTTATTGTGTACTTCCACATCCTTCATACGATACATACGTCCTTATTTATATACCTATGTATGTACATATACGATGACAACTTTACACACTCGTGTACGCATTTTGATGTTATTTACTGTTACATATTTTACTACAAATGACACAGTTCTCAGTTGTTAACCATCATTCTTCATCCCCGATCCACACCTCTTTCTCCGAATGCCGTTACACTTCGAAAAAGGTAAAGCAGGTTTCGAGCACGACTTCCTTTCTCAAAAATCACGGAAGGAGCCACCTGACGCGAAGAAAGAACAATCACTTGGTAATAGTAATAACTTTACGAATAAATTTGTATCTACATTAGCCGGTAATCGATATTGTACAATAATGGTTTTATTCACCCAATCTCTGATGTAATTCAATTTGTACGTTTACATATGTTACAGCAATAATGTCAGTAGAAAAGCTCGTATTTAACATCAATGAGTAAATTAAATAGCAAATTGTGGTCTTATGATTGAGTTTTTGATTTTTCATTCCCGCTTTAATGTTGTTCTTATTCCTTCTAAAGGTAGTAAGAATGGTTATATCAGTATATTAACGCTGCAATTACATTAATAACAATGAACATTAAGTAATACAAAAATGTGGTGTAAAATATATATTCGACAGTTACATTGATGGAAAAAATTCGAAAAATATTGCTGCAATCATCATCGATTTTCCGTTATATAATCCTTCACTGTATAGATATAAAACTTACCTAAATCTAAATGAACTTTGAATTGTTTTATCTGATTGATATAGGTTAACGTTTGTTAACGGATACCTGATACAAATAATGCCTGGATCCATCCAGAAATGTAGACAACACAGTGCTAGTTATTTAAAATTTGGCTCTTTGCAAAGTTCTTGGACAAATTAAACCTCTACCTCTCGTTAAATGTTAGCACACAATCAACACTATTAAATTAACGGCAACAGATGGGGCGCGTGCCGTGATTGGTTACGATTGTAAATGAGCAAACCTCTTAAAACAAATTCGATTGACTGCATTTAGTCGTTTGAGTTGTAGATTGCATTAATGTCTTGCCGTTGTTTCACAACCAAATAAACGTCAAGAATCAATTGCTTTTTTATAATTAAGTCAGAAAAGACTTGCTTGCTTACGTGGCTTAGCTAAGTCTTTTTTTTTTTAGCTAATTTTCTTTCACTTTTTGAGGCAGACGCTTGTTGGTTTATATGTAACAAACAGATAAAAAATTACCGATGGAGTAGTGAAGAAATGAGAAGCCAGTTTATCATATTCTTGCTTCATACAGAAATGTGGAAAAGTTTTTGCACGCCTCCATAGTTTACAAGGTTGAACACTACCTACTACTACGCTACTAGTTCTAGAAATACTTTTACAAAGATCGACAAAAGCATGAAAATAAGTTTGACGATGTTTAGAAGTACATCAGAAATATTAAAATATGTGTGAATAGTCTCAGCCTACATTAATCGTTGGTTCCAATAGTAAGGGACAGTTGAATTTCACTATGGGCGGTGTAAATAGCCGAAATACCTTAAAAGAAACTACACATATCCACCACATCAGTGTTGCCATAGATACATATGTATGTATGTACTTAAAGATTATATGGCAACCACTTCTCAATCTTTGTCGAAGGAGTAAACGGTATCGAAAATAATCCTGGTACATATATTGTATGTAATTGGTTCACGTAATAACGAGTGCAATCAGTGGAGCCCTCTCTCTCTCTCTCTCTCTCTCTCTCTCTCTCTCTTTCTATCTTGACGTCAGACACGCAAAACTGTAAAACTATAAAACTTCATATTTTTGAAACGTTTGCAGCCTTTCACATTATCTTATACAGTGCGAACTCGCTAATCCGAATCCTCAGAAATCCGAATTTATAATCTTATAATCTGAAGAAAATTGAAATATTGCCCTTTAACAATGGGTAACTTGCAGTCCGAATCGCTTACAAGTCCTGTAATCCGAATTCGATGCAACTAACAAAACTTTATCAACGAAAAAGTCTTTGGTCATCATTCTGGCTGTCGAGGACGGCATTTCAAACGACTTTAAAAATTTTAATTGAAAAAATATAAATACTTAAATAAGTGCTGCAAAAAATATGTTCTTATTCGCCGAATAATGCTTCCGTGGCAACGTCATTTGAAGATGGTTCAAATAATGATCTTCCATTAATTGCCGTGAATGAAAAACTGCTTTCTGAAGACAATCAGCAAGAACTTACTGAAATCAGAAACATGTTGCAAGCAATTACGTCTGATGATCATCAGCATTACGAAACTGAACTTCACGAATGGATTGATGGATATGACGAACTTTTACCTCTACATAGCAATGATAGTATGTCAAATGATGAAACAGATTTATAGATGAACCCAAAGTGAAACATGTAGAAGCAATCAGCAGTTTTAATACTTGTATAAGATGATCTGAAGAAAAAGTTATGATTTGACCGCTTGAAATGTCAAATAATTCTGTAAATAACAAAGTACAGCTGATTGGACGATTTGGCAACCGTGTATTGAATTCCCGTAAGACGTGTACTGCATACGGAGATTGAGACGATCTATAGAAGTTTGACAAGCGCTGTGACCGATCAGTTGGTGGGTAATAGCGGTCACGTTTGAAACATGCCCTTTGTGGTCAGAAAGCGTTCATCATAATCATAATTAATGTATAGTTGAATTTTTGGATCTTGTCCGTTACGTCATTAACAATGTAGTTTAGCAAAGATGTACGTAAAACATTAATCGCCGATATTTAATGTACGTTAGAAAGAAATGTAAATAAGATATATGAGTCGTTGCGTTAAGAAGACATACGCCTAGATACTATTCGTATTGGCTATATAGAAGTGTGATGAAGATAGATAGATAGCAAGGTGGAGATATATCGTTTCGTGATAGTCAGCTTCATTCAGGTTGATCTATTGGTCTCTAGAGGGCACTCTTCAAAATTAGTCGGTAATATCGTAATATATATAAAATAAGTTTGTATTACATTGTGTCAATTGTGTTAAGGCTCTATTTTCACTCCTGGCGAGTACACCCTAAACTAACGTCGGGTGTGTGCGTGTGTGTTTACCAGTATATTTACAAATAAATTGGATAACAAACACACACACCCGACGTTAGTTTAGGGGTGTACTCGCTAGGAGTGAAAATAGAGCCTTAATATCAAAACCTAAATTTAAATAAAGCTTATAGTTTCAACACAAACCTTTTTAGTGGATTTACGAGTACCTAAGTGTTAGTTTTGTTGATTGAACATAGATGCCGCCACAATTTGTCAATGATTTGATTCATCCTGACATTACTTATGACGTAACGGACAAGATCCAAAAATTCAACTGTATATGTATTTTTATGACCTTTTAACTTATACTTTATATCTTATTATCTAAATAGTTTTTTCCACTTGTTAGGTCAATGATAACACTTGCAATTAAGTGACAAAATTAAATACGAATTTAAAAAATCAGATATAAACATTACATTTACACCATACAATAACAGACAGTTATTTACAAATTTAAAAACTAAGATTAAAAAAGATAATCAAAGT
>SMLS01069386.1:0-68924 GCA_004785975.1 Popillia japonica
AAATATCGTATATTCTTAATACCTGCAACAAACGTACTTGGCACGCAACGTATTGTTTCGAACGACATCTGAGGGAGGTGTTGAGCCAGGTCGAACTGGTCCGAACACGTACATATATACAACACTGTTCGCGATAGTAAATGGAAGCAGACTACATACATACATAGATGACCAATTAGTTTGAACTCACAGCTTCCCTTTCTTAACATGAAAACTGATTATTTTTGTAAGAAATTTGTATTAAAATTTTTAGTTGCAGAATATTTCTATAATGAAAAATATATGTACATATATGTAAGATTTCATACGTTTTGATACGTTTAGAAACGGCTTGAAAGGGGACATCCGTATTTTTCAAATTTACATTCGATATTCTACACGAAGGAACGCATGTAAAACGTTGTCGAGTTTATTGAAATCGTGAAAAAATGCGGCAATAAAAGCACTTGTTTGGGCTACACGTACTAAGCTAGTAGTTAAACGAATATCGAGCGTTTGCTAGAAATTAAATAACTCTGAAAGATATTATTCGAATGATAAAGCGGAATTCGCAATAACAGGGTGTTACTGTTAATAATAGGTTTGCTACCTAATAAAAGTTCTATGACTTGGTTATATGTACAGGCTGTCCTAAGTCGAATGGGATTGTATGGGCATCTTCCTTTTCGAAATTTATTTCTTACTGTCTGCAACTCTCAATCATTATGAGGGCTCCCGGGTTTTGACCCCACGGTTCAGCCCTGAAGAAGTCACTTACATTAGCGACTAAAGGTCGGCTTCGTAGTTGTTTTTCTTATATTTATTTATTTATGCGTCATTTTTTTCTTTTATTTTTTGTTTGTATGTATTTACACTAGGTAGGTACTATGTTGTATTCAATCAAAGCCGAAAGTGCTCATAATAGAAAAATTGGAATAATTCATAGAGAGCTAGTACTAAAGCGAGATTTGTCTTGGCAATGTAAATTAATAAAAAAAAGCAGGTCCTACTTAGAATAAGTTAGTTAGTACACATTTTCGGTATAACCGTAAGAACCGTAATTACTTGCAAAATTTCAATTTCAGTTTTTCATATTCCGATTTAGAATCTGTTTAAAATATTTTTAAAAATCGAACCAGGAACAAGTTTTACAAAATTTACAAGTTTTAAAAAAATTGCTAAAAATTATAACTTAAAAATTTGAAATAATTGCAACAATTTGATAAATTTTATAAAATCTGAAAAATTTACAAAATCGCGAAAATTTAAAAAAACTAATAATTTGAAAAAATTAAAATGTACGCAAATTTATAAATTTTCGAAATTGCAAAAATTTGGAAAATATTATTTGTAAACAAAATTTACGGAATTTAAAATAAGAAATCACAAAAATTAAATAAAAATAACTAAAAGGTCGCAATCATTTTATGTTTATAAAATGTGAAGAAAATTAGATACTTTGCAAAAATTTGAAATAACTGCAAACATTTGTTGATAAAATATACTCAATTTGAAAAATTGACAACTAGCAAAAATTTGAAGAAGCTACGAACATTAAATCATAATTCGAAAAAAATTAACACAAAAAAAACAAAAAGCTCTAAAAATTTGAAAAAATTAACAAAATTTACGGAATTTCAAACAAAAATAGATTATTTGTTAGTTTTGCAAAAATTTATAAATCTTGAAAACATTAAAAAATGCAAAAATAAAATTTGCAAAACTATATTTACAAATTTGCTGATTAGGGAAATGTGCAGAGATATATTTTGAAAAACTGTCGAAAAGTTAACTTGCAAAAATGTGCAAAACAGGTAAAACTTTAGAAAAATTTCAAAAATTTTGAAACATTAAATAACTAAAATTTGACAAAATCGCAATAATTTGAAAATTTTTATAAAATCTTAAGAAATATATCTTGCAAAAACTTGAAATAACTGCAAAAATTTGACAAAATCTGTATATCCGATAAAATATACGCAATTTTAAAAACTTACGAAATAACAAACAACAAAAAAATTGCAAACATTTAGAGAGAATTCAAAATTTGAAAAATTTAAATAACTTCCAAAAATTACAAAGTAACAATTTGAAGCATTCATAAAATTGACATAATTTGAAACCTTGGAATAAATTTTGTTCTTTATTCGAATTAGAGTGTTGTAATTGACCTAGAAGTGGAAAAAATATCAGGAAAGTAAGATAAGTACAAAAAGGTAATAAAAATACATATAATAATTTGAAACAAAAATAAAAAATCGCAGTTTTGCAGAAACGTGTTTTCTAAACATTACAAAAATTAAAAAATTAGATCTACTGAATTACAAATTTGTCAATATTAGAAAAAAATTCAGAAATAAAATTTGTTGAAAAATAAAAACCTGAAAAAGACAATAATTTGAAAATTTCTATAAAATGTAAAGACATTGCGAAAAATTCAAATAACAAATAACAAAAAGAGCAAAAATTTGACAAAATGTGTAAAATCTAATAAAATACACGCAATTTTGAAAACTTACAAAATAGCAAATATTTGCAAAAAAACTGCAAACATTTAAATATCAAATTCGAAAACATTTAAATAACTTCAAAAAATTAAAAAGTAAAAATTTGAGTACCTAATTTGAAATTAAAAAAAAAACGCAGTTTTGCAGAAATGTATGAATTTTGTAAACATTATAAAAATTTGAGATGTTGCAAAAATTAGATTACCTAAATTACAATATTTACAAATTTGTCAATATTAGAAAAAAATGCAGAAATAAAATTTGTTGAAAAATAAAAACCTGAAAAAGTCACAATAATTTAAACATTTTTATAAAATGTAAAGACATGTACATTGCGAAAAATTCAAATAACCATTGGAAAAAAGAGCAAAAATTTGACAAAATTTGTAAAATCTGATAAAATACATGCATTTTTGCAAATTTACAAAATAGCAGAAATTTCAAAAAAACTGCAAACATTTAAAGATGAAATTCGAAAAAATTTAAATAACTTCCAAAACTTAAAAAGCAAGAATTTGAAACATTCATAAAATTTACGTAATTTGAAACAAAAAAAATCGCAGTTTTGCAGAAATGTATAAATTTTGTAAAGATTACAAAAATTTAAAAGATCTGCAAAAATTAGATTTACTAAATTACAATATTTACAAATTTGTGAATATTAGGAAAAAATACGGAAATACATCTAGAGAAACTGTCGAAAACTTAACTTAGACACATGTGTAACACAAGTAAAAGTTTAGAAAATTTTTGAAAAATAAAAAATTTGTTGAAAAATAAAATAACTATAAAAATCTGAAAAAGTCACAATAATTTGAAAATTTTTATAAAATGTGATGTACATTGCGAAAATTTCAAATAATAAATAGCAAAGACTTGTCAAAATGTGTAAAATCTGATAAAATAAACGTAATTCTGGAAAATTTACAAAATAGCAAAAGTTTGAAAAAACTGCAAACATTTAAAGAAAATCCATAATTTGAAAAAATATAAATAATAAAATTTGAAAAATTTACAGAATTTGTGACAGAAATAAGGAATGGCAGTTTTGCAAAAATTTGTAAATTTTGTAAACAGTAAAACAGTTGCAGAAATCTGAAAGATGTGCAAATAGACTTAGAAAATTAATATATTCACAAATTTGCCAAAATTAGAAAAAAAAAATTAGAAATATATTTAGAGAAACTTGAAGAAATGTGCAAACCACGTAAAAGTTTCGAAAAATTTATAAACACTTTAAAATTAGTTTAGAATCAAACAATGCAATATTTTGATATCTGTTATATCTTTTTAGTACGATTTCCAAAAATAGTTTGAAAATAAAACGAATATACAGTCTATCCTAAATTGGATGGAATTTTCATGGGCATCTACCTTCCTTATTACTAAAAAATAAAGATTTGATTAAATTGGAAAAATTTTGCAGTTGCCATTGCTACAACCACCCAGTCCTAGTGTCAAAAATGTGGCATATATGCAACCTTCTACTAATGTTTGGACAATTTCTAAATACCGCTGAGCAGTCAATGTTCCATTTGATGGCTCTCAGAGGATTATTAAGTATGAAATAGCTCGGCTGGTAAGTGTAGGCCCATAATCCCACGCCATTTTCTTGGAATAATACCTCTAGCCTACTTTTAGCTTCTTTCTGCTGATTGTAACAATTTAATTTTCTTAAAATGTGATTGCTCATTAGTTTTTAAACGGAACATTATAAGTTAAAACTATGAATTTCAAAATTGATAGAAACAGTAGCTCCACTTTCTGTGCTACCTACACGAATCAAAACCACTATACAGCCTAATGTATGTAAGATGTACCGGCATTAGACGAAGGCGAAAAAGTAATGGAACTGACTACACAGTCAAGGCGCCAACGTAAGATACATTTACGTTATATATGTATGTATACTGATGATTGAGGCAGACGTCGTCACTACATGCATACTAACTATCCTGGCTGAAGAAGCAGGGAATGACTTTTCGAACCTTGTCCTGTATTACTTATACGTATATACATATATATCCTGCCTTCTACTGGCGGCAACGGTGAAGAGACATTCATCTTCTGCGAAAGGGGAGCGGAATGGAGAAGAAGGCTTTCTCGAGACGTGATCAACTTCAACGCGTTCTCGCAAATTTACTCGAAAAATATGCGGACTTCACTCTGTACGCCTTTAGCGTGCTCGCCTGCCTGCCAGAGTAAACCTCTTTTAAGTGTAAAGTTTCTCTTCCTTCCTATTGCTACTGTGGTGATATCGTTAGTTGTCGTGATGTTGGTGACAAGTCTTTCATTAAAATATCTTTCGTAGGAACCAAATTGGAGCATTGAAATAATGGAATATACAGGGGTAGGAGAAAACTTGTTAAACTTGTATTTTTAATGCTAGTTAAGACCCGCAGGATCATCTATAATCAATGGCTAATTTGACTCATCTACGGTGGGAAATGTCTGAGCAGAAGCAAGTTTCGCTCTGTTTGCTTCCTATGGTATTACCTGATGACCGCAGCATATTCCTGATTTTTGCACCAGACTTATAAAGGTAACATATGTGGAAATTGTTTGGTCAAGCCTATGTCAAAAGCCTTATTATGCATTAAGTGGTTCGCCTGATAGGTTTCTCCAGTGTCCAAAGTTTGAGATAGATGTGGCCATGGTTGCTTGTAGCCAATTTATTAACAACAACCCTAGGAAGATGGCTCTAATGTCCATTCAGCACTAAGAAAACTACAGATAAATATATTTTTTTTTCAAGAAATTCCCAAAAACACTTCTGCTTGTAATTACTGTTATTGTGGTTGTTTATGCTAGAATTGTAAAGACTAGGAATCAAGATTAGTTTTCCTTCCAATACTGTACAGAATTTTGTCCATGCAGACAAGAAACAAGTCCAACATGCTCTACGTGAAGACGCGTCTTGGTATAGTTCTAAGTTCTCATAAACTCAACCCCAGCTTGCTTCTCGTCGGTTAGAGGGGTGGTAAGCTTTCATAAAAATTTGGACCCATATGAAACAAGTAAATAACTAGCCGTTTTGTTGGATTCATTCTCCTCAATTATGCAGTCATCAATCTGGCATGAGACTCGTTTATAAGTTACTTTTATTAAGGTCTCAGTAGTTTTAAAGCACCATGAACTATATATAAGTTTTTTGATGCATTAAAACCTTTTCGGTCATAGTGTCGTCAAGTGACAACACCGTATTTCAGTTTCCAGCATGGGAACTGAATAGCTTCAAATACCATTTGGTTATGCTTTATTCAATTGAACACTTTATTGGATTATTGGCAATCTCTACAATGCACTGTTGGTGGACGACTTGTTACAGGGTCCTGTACACTACATTTTGAATGTGGCTGTAATTGCCGTCATATCTTGTTATGTGCCTCCTATGTACAAAAATGGACAGTTTTGTGTGTGACATGCACCATTAATGCTTATTTGGACAATATGTTTTTGCAAAATTGGACGTCGTCAAATAGATACAGATAATCGTATGTAATGTCGTCTAAACGATGATTGACCCATGAGGGGATGGTACACCTGGCCGAGCATCTATCGGAAATTGAAGATCTGAGGGGAAACGACGAAAACCTACCCCTCAACAAAAGCTCTGGACCTGAGTCTTTGCTTGCGAGTGACGTAAAGTTTGAAGAAGAAAATCCAGAAATCTGAAGAAGTTGTGAAAACTGAATAAGTCGAAGAAGGTGTACCAGCTGAAAAAGTGCCTACTGAACCACATTCTGGCCCAAGCGCCTTACGGTCAACTTCAATGCGCCAAAAAAACGTAATGACGCAAAATGATTCCCAAAGAAAAGATTGGTCCAATTTGTAACTCCAATCAACACGTGGTTTGGGAAAACAGTTGATGATGTAGTTGAGTTACAAAATGTTTTTTTTTCTCAATACTTTAGCGACGAACTGTTTGAAAAAATGGCTGACTTCACAAATTGGTATTATAGAAAAAAAATAGTTCATAATTAAAAATAATTTTTGAAGTATTTGTTATGGAATTATCCTTTAGTCGTGATGACGTGTGCCAACCCTTGAACGGGGAAATTCCAAATAAATCAGACTTTCTAGTACCACAGTTTCAGATTTTTTCTCCGAACCAAAACAAATAGTAACCAAAAGGGTGAAGGGTACCCATTCCATTTACGAACACATATCCTTTTGTTTTCTAAGTTCTGGCAAGCTGCTACATCAAGTGGTTGATAGTTTTTTTTACCAATAAGGGCGGTAATCATAACGCAACCGTTGGAATTTTAGCCATCATCTGGTGATGGAGGAACTGGTCGGAGAGGATATTTTGCTGTACACGCTTTTTCTCGTTTTCTAGATTCTGGCAAGCTACCACATAAATTGATGATGGACACTGTTTTGACAATGAGACTGGGCATCCTACCTAATCGCTAAAAGTTTGATACATCTTCTGGTGATCAAGTTATGATCAGAAAAGCTTGTACAAGAGATACTATCTGCCTAAAAAAATATAAATAACTTTAGCTGAATAGAATTAGAATTAGTTGCACTGCGACTAATGAGCTATACATGAGCTAGGGCAAGTTGTTGGTATTTGCCCGCAGTCTTAATAAACTACAATAGCTGTGATGGTTTCAAGGAGGGTATTTCCCCCTAATCAATGACATCTTTACCAAAATAACTGGCGCGTATTGCAATAGCCAAGCAGTTGGATATCAGGTGTTCCGCAATTTCGTCTTCCACCAAAACCCACCGTACAAGTAGTTTATTCGTACTTAGCTCTAGCAAAGTCCTTGTTCTTTGCTAATCGAAGTTTCCATGGAATACCTTGGAATGTCTCAGACCAGGAAGATTTTCCCAGACGGTTGCTCTGAGTTCTGCTTCCAGTGTGTTCTGGTACCCGGTATAGTACAACTCTGTTCTCTCTGGCTAGATTGTTTAATTTCTCCAGGCATTACCAGACTAACGTCTGTTTTACATTCGATCGCTGTTGCATTCAGATGGATGTCTCTCATGTTCTAAAGTTTTCTCTTCCTTGTGAAAGGTACGATCGTAGTTTTTGCCGGGTTCATGCTCAGCGCCACCGATCAACATCATTCACTAGTGATTCTAAGGCTTGTTTGTATTAGGTATTAGGTTAGAGAATTCCCTTATACTTGCCTTTTGCTATAATCACAATGTCATTGACATAACCTATACAGTGTACACCGAAAGCTGTCAGCCTGTTAAACTGTTCAATCACTACCATGCTCCACGTCAAAGGCGAGCAAACGCCGCCGCCTTGAGGTGTTCGATGAATGGTTCCGATTCTGATAGTGTGATTGCCTATCGTTGTCTCAACCGTCCTCGTGGAGAGCACCTCGCCTATCCATCGAGTTACTACTTTACCCTCTCAATTTGCTTCCAGTGCACGTCTGATCAGGTTTTTGGATTATGCAGGTTACGTCATGCAGGGCAGTCTCTGTCGATCTGCCTGCCCTCTATACATGCTGGCTTTTGTGGAGTGAAATTTTCTTTATAACACCCATTCTGATATAGTTATCTGTTACTTTCTCCATTGCCTTCAATAGAAAATATGTCAAGCTGATAGATCTAAAGGATTTGGGGTTGGTCCCATTCTCCTTTCTCCCAGTCATCCCATTTGGGCCTTCTGGTATTTGCTATTGTTGCTTCCAGACCTGCCTTCTTGGTACCAGGAAAGTGTGTTTCAAGGAGCAGGTGAACCCTGTCCGTTTCTCCTTCTGTGTAGCTGCCATCTGGTTTCTTCAAGGCCATCACGCATGTTGTTTTAGTTTTGTCCATGGTTCTGTGAAGCCTTGCTGTTCCATTTCTTTCAATAGAAAAGATGTCAAACTGATAGATCTAAAGGATTTGGGGTTGGTCCCATCTTCCTGTCCCCTTTCTGGAATGAAGGTGACTTTTTCCTTTCTCCAGTTTTGGGGCTTTTGTATCCCAACGCTAGGCTGCTACTTGCTAGATTTACAAGATGTTGTATTACTTTCTCCTGTCCTTTCTGCAGGAGTATGAGGAAAATCCCATCCGCTCCCGGTGATTTAGGGTTTTACGGTTGGAAAGTAATTATCGCCCACTCCATGCGCTTTAGCGTACAGATCCTTCTGGCAATCTCCCAGTCCTCTCATTTGGGCCTTTTGGTATTTGCTGTTGTTGCGTCCAGATCTACTTTCTTGCTACCACGAAAGTGTTTCAAGGAGCAGGTGAACACTGTCCGTTTCCCCTTCCGTGTAGCTGCCATCTGGTTTCTTCAAAGCCATCACGCATGTTGTTCTAGTTTTGTCCATGGTTCTGTGAAGCCTTGCTGCTCTATTGCTTTTAATAGAAAAGATGTCAAACTGATAGATCTCCCATCCTCCTCTCCTCTTTCTGGAATGAAGGTGACTTTTTCCTTTCTCCAGTTTTGGGATATGTATTCCAGAGCTAGACTGCTACTTGCTAGATTTATAAGATGTTGTATTACTTCCTACTGTCCTTTCTGCACGAGTATGGGAAAAATCCCATCCGCTCCCAGTGATTTAGGGTTTTAAGGTTGGTTTTTTCAAGTCCATCACGCATGTTGTTTTAGTTTTGTCCATGGTTCTGTAAAGCCTTGCTGCTGCAGGAGTGGAAGTGACATTTGGAAGTTTTACCTTTTGGCCTTCCTAATCTCCTTGTTGTATGTAGTCAGCTCTTCTCTGTATTTCTGTCAATCTCCGTCGACTGTTAAACAAACGATGGACCTCAGCTCTGAGCTAAATAAGCAGTTAAAGCTTTATTATCATTATCAAGGTCTGCTGGAGGTCCAAATTTTGGCCATCCTTTCTCCAGGCATATCATTTTGTGCCATTATATGATCTCTAAAGAGCTAGTTTACCATCGTTAAGTGAACATTTTCTCATCCTACATCTCAGAAGTTACTACTTTAATGGCTTCATATACTTCCATATAGAAATAAAATTTAGTTTGTTACGTAATCACATGAACCATACATACGAGTCGAATTCTCAGGTGTAACGACGCTAATGCGACGGCGTGTAGCGCATATGCGACAATAAAATCATCTCCGCCGTCTAATTATTAATATTATGCACACTGCCTAACCTCGTTATAGTTTGCTGGTAACTAGCTGCCTGCGCATCGCAGTTCCGTTTGTTACCTAGGCGATTTCATTGAATTAGAACCAACCGCCTTAGTGTTTTCCACTCCGTGCTTTCATATCTCGAGCTCGTATTAATTTTAACCGTTTTATTTGCAGTATATAGATTGTTCGAGAAGGAGCAGCAGCAGCAGGTCGGATTAGATTGCATCTAGATCGAGGAAATGAGGAAATTCCGCTTCCTAGCTTTAATAGAGTTGGTAATAGTTTTAAAAATATGAACCAGATTTTAGTACACGGTTGGTTTTATTTCGACAAAAAAAGGACGACCACATATATAAATATATATTTGATGAGTCGTTCTACTTGCTAACCAACTAATTACCAAGTCACATCTCGTATTTATGGGACGTAACTCGGAATAGAAACGGCGTATAACTGCGCGCCTCAAGTGGCCATCGGAGTTACCGCGGTAAGTGGTTATCGTAAAAAAAATGAAAAAATAAAACTTCCGGAGAGTTTTATGGGTGTCCGAAATAACTCTGTACAAGAAATGAGCGCGGATGGCCTCGTAAAGCGTATAATAAGGTATCCCCTTTTTACGACACCTGGAAACAGTACAAATATACGCGGAGGAGGCGTTCAACCGTAACCGGATCAACTTTATTGAGTGAAATAGAGATATGAACGCCGGAAATATCCGGAGCTTGCTATTAGAAGAATGCGCGTATTGGAGTTACGCCGCCTGCGGTTGTATTTTATTGGGAAATAGAAGGGAATCCTCTGTTGTGACATATTTTAGTAATTAAGTCAATTTTGTGGTTTATGAAATAATAGTTAATGGTTTTGTTTGGAAAGAGGCATTTTATTTAGGAAAGAATTCTATTCATTTTATATCGATGTATGTATGTGTGGTGTTGGGCTGATAATCCAGTGCGACCTAAAAGATCTATTGTGTCCCCCCATTCTCGCAGTGATTACAGCTGGCCAATTAGCCCGATTCCTTTTAGAAAGTGCAGAATGTAGGAAGGTCCCAGATCAGGTAGTTCTCGCTCTTCAATTTCATGTGCTCCTAGGTGCAAGGCACTTGAGTTGCACAGTGCAGACCGGATTGCGAGTAGGACGGATGCTTCTTCTTCTTCCCCCAAAATCTGCATTCGGCATGTTTTGTCTTTCCGAGACTGCTTAAGTGTCAGTTCATTTAACGATAGCGTGAGGGGATCCCGCTCAATATACGAATATTGGTTTTGCTGAGCTTAATGCATTCTGAGAATCTCTTTCGATTATATTATGTTCCCAGAAGAGCTTTAGCTTGTCTCATATCGTGAAGATACTTCCAGTATTTAAATGTTCTCTGCTCTTCTTCACATTTGAGCTTACCTTCTTACACTTTGGTAAGGGTCTCGTCCCCTTCAGCTGCATCTGTGAGGGTGCTGCCTCTTTCTTTAGAGCCCTCTGCGAACTAGGATGCAGATTCTCCGCGATGCGGGTCTGAAACTACTAGCGCTCTATACATCGTCTCCTAGCTTATCTTCCTTGGAAGTGCTCCGAGTGGGGTCTTCCTTGGTCTCCTTCTGTTGCCTTCTGAGCCTATGAACGGATATTTTTCCAGACCTGTAATGGATGGTGTACCTTTTGCTCTTGATGGCTTGGTAGGAGATGTCATAAGTTCCCACTCTCAAGAGTTGGGTCGTGTCTTCATCTTTCAGGCGAAGGACATTCCATGTGTTAGTCCTTAACCCTTCATTCTATGTTGGAATTTTCCCTTGACTTCTAGGGAGAAACGGAGTATTATTAAATAAATGCTCATTTGAAAACTAAATGGAATTAATCTAATGGTGGATGCTGTACAAAATTGATGCAATTGTTCAACATGTTATAACAGGAAAATTAAAGCCAAACTTTGACAATAAAGTACTGCACCGTATTCGTACACAATTTGACTGAATGCCTTTAACTTATTTGTTGTTATATGTATGTATACTGCATTATTGGATGCATGCACATGTGCACGTACACGAAGAATATGCGGAATGAATATTCCATCAACAAGTACGTACACATTTTAAACGTAATTCAATGGAAGTTGAGCCGTCACTCCGGTAAGTAAAAAGTTGACTTTCGTATAAGTTAGCAGCGTCGGAGCGCTACGAACACATGTCACAAGGACGTACGCGTAGCGTCGCCCCAGCTCTCTGTATCCTTGCGCTCCCGCTAGATATTGTAAGAAACGTGCCCGGACTCGGAAACGATACCAGGAGACGTTATATTGCAAATCTCATTTGTGACAATAATTTATATGTAAATATATCCAAGTCGTACGTGTTACATACAAAAATATTTTCCTTTTCTAATGTGTTCACTTCTGTATGTGTCCGTGTATGCTTCGGTTCTTTTACTCCCTTTTCCGTTCCTGTTTTCGTTTCTTTATCTTTAAAGGGCTTTGGTTGCCGTGCTCTGTACACTATCATATCGTATTTTTTTGTTGCTTATTTCTTCTCCGCCATTCCGGGCGTCCCCAATCGCGAGATTTTTTCGCGCATTCTTATTCGCGAATGTTGTGTTGGTGGAAGGCTGTAAATTGTAAACGAACATGCCTCGAAAATAAATCTCGGGCACATGCTAACGAAACGTGAGCGTCGCATTTAATATATTATCAGTTTCAATATTTACAATATGCAAGCACTGGTACTGTAGTTGAGTAGTTGTATGGAATGTGAATATTAAATTTTTGAATTGATCTATCTTCGTTCGAATTTTTGTAAGAAAAGGTATCGGTTCTATGTAGTAGATGAAAAATCTGAAGCTGCAGTTATGTTCAGACGGTTCACATTGAATTCTAACTCAAGAATACGAAAGACATTCTCTAGATAATTATTCCCACAATTACTAAACGATAGAAGAAAGAATACAATTTAATCATAGCCACACATAACACAAGAGCCAAATTTTCAAGACCACCATGTCGCGCCAACATTGAAACGCGCATGCGTACCAACTCCCGGCATGCCTTGCGCGTCAAACGACGCCATTTGCATTAACTGTGAAATACGGTCAGTGATTCGTTTCAGTAGCGAAAATTCATAGACAAATAAGTAAGGTGTAAGGCCCACATGTGATGGATGAGTAGGTAGCAAAGTGCGTAAGTGGGTGAGAGCTTTCAAGGACGGACGGGAAAATGTTCATAATGAACCGCATTCAGGTAGACCATCAGTGATCACAGATAATTTGGTCAATGCTGTGGATGAAAAGATTCGTCAAGACTGGCGATTCACAATTTCAACGGAATTTTCGGTAGTGTGTGTAGTGTGTGGTAGTGGGTAGAACAAGTTTGCACAAAATCGTTTCCGAAAAATTGAAATTTTGCAAAGTGTTCGTAGGTTGGGTGCCCAGGCTGCTTACGGAGGAACACAAACTGAAAAGAATGGCTTGTGCTCTTGATTTTTTGGATCGATATCATAAAGAACGTGATCAGTGTTTAGAGAATATTGTTACAGGGGACGAGACGTGGGTTTTTCACAGAACCCCAAAGTCTAAACGTCACTCAATGGAATAGCGTCCCACAACATCACCAGTCAGAGTGAAGGCCATACAGACAATATGGAAACTATGTAGAAAAATAGAGATACGTGTAAGGAATTTAAAAAATATTTTTTTACGAAGAGAACCACTTCTTCATCATTAGTCGACATTTCTTAAAAAGATTGATAGTTTTACTTCGGCATTTCTGGCTTCTTGAAGACTCATTACAGTAGCCTATAGTTGCTCCACCCAGCATAAGCATTATGCTTCCAACATTGGTACATACTATCCATAAGCCAAAGCTTTCCTTGACAGTTTTTGAAAAATCAGTCCTGGCAGAAGGTACAAGCTGTCATCTGTCTAGCCTACTCTCCCCGCAGATTGCCATGCTTCTTTTTTGACAGCAGTTGGACGACCTCATAAAGATTGATATGATGGAGATGCCTTGTAGTGCTAAGTTGCGAATTAATATACCATAGTATTAACGCTATATACTCCAAATAATCTTATCCAAATGAAAAGGCCTGTTCTTTAATTAAAGTTCTTTATTCAAAATTGTCGAACTTTATCGAGGCAAATGAATTTTAAACTTTTTTTTAAAAATAATAGAAATTATTTGCAGTTATATTGTGACAAGTAAGATACATTTTTAGAATTAAGTCACACACAAAGGTGTAAAAAATTTTTGACAACCAAACTCATTGCAATTGCAAACGCTATTTGGAAGAAGAGTTTGACAGAGACTTCTGGCAAAATCTTCTGTATCCACGAACGAAAATTCGACAATTTTGAATAAAGAACTTTATTAAAGCACAGACCTTTTCATCTGCCTAAGATTATTTGGAGTATATAGCGTTAATAGTATATTACTTACCAATACTCCGTTACTGTCTCCCAAATAAGCTGAGAATCTTTTGCGATTAATTGAAATAAATAGAAAATATTAATTCAATTAGAATATATTAATTCATGAAAAATTTTTGTCTAAAATAATAGATCGCAATCCGCTCACTTTACAGTTTTAAAGTAATCAGTTGCCTATATTCAGTAGCACACCAACAGTCTTCATGCAAGATTATTAAAATAGATTCACTTCTTTGTAAGAAATCTTGGAAGAAGTATTTGTAAAAAATGTTGGTTGAACCTGTTGGATGTGCAATTCCAACCGTGCCAACCACGACTCCTCCTCTTAGTTGCTTACTCATGTAGCACAGTATATCCAGAAAGATTCCTGTTTCCAATGATGATTATTGTTGCTCCTCTCTCTCTTTGAAACTGTAAAGACCTGTACTGTAATTTGATCAGTTTCCAATTCTGCGCAGAATTGTATCTGAAGGCTTCAGAAAAAAAAAATCAGATGGTTTACGTGAAGACAGTGTATCTTCGTGTCGTTGTACAAATATGTATATCAACCTAAGTGATAATGTTCGTTCTGATACCATAGCCACATCTAAACTATTAATTCTTTGTATTTGGATAGCTATTTTTGATAGTAGTGCGCCCAAATTTCAGATTTTGATAGTTAAAAGGCCATGCTATTTCATGCTAAAATATTTTAAATCTTCTGCGTCGGTTTGACATGTTTGCGCAATAGAAATACCAAGCAATTTTAAAATTGCGATTTTCCTAAAACGTTGCAAACTATACATGTCAAAAAACCCTCTCTCCAGTTGTTTTGGAAAAAGAATAATTAGGCAATTTCTGGAAATTCTCTAGGAACCCATTGCTTAACTGCTAAATTATTTAATTAACTAATTTATTTCAATTTTTTTTTCTCCAAAAATGTTTCTTTAGAAATTAGTCATCTCACTTTTCGATTCACGTCTACTTACACTGACATCACTATCTAAACTGGGTTTCTTTTTAAAAAATTCTTTAGTTTGCATAATTTGTGTTTTGCAAGTTTTTCTGATTTCCACTGACAATAATCATGTGTAATAAAGCAAGATGTGCTCCCAAACAATTTTTCCATTACATAAACTGAATAGATTAAAGATCTAATAGACGTTGTTAACAGCCATCACTATTAGCCTATCTATAATATCGGTTTCGTTTTTTTTTAAGAAAGTGGCCACACCATTATGCAATACATTCCCTAGTATCCATCCCCGTTTGTTTGACACAACTGTAGAATTTCTTTTAGGAGTAAAGTAAAACATCAGACCAGAAGGCATACAATGTCCAGCAATACTACAGCAAATGAAAACACAGTTGGTCATATTAGGAAAGCATTGCACCTTTGGAACATGTACTTAAATATAAAATTCCTTCTTCTTTCTACTCGCAGGAATAGTTGTCGTTTAAACGAATCCCCACATCGTAGTTGAGGTACTACATTAGTTTTTCTATAAAAAGTATCACCTGCACTATATTTGACACATCAAAAAAAACTGCTTCAAATAGCAACTGTGCTACCTGGCCATACCTCTTCATCATTGATATGTATTTGTTGAAAAACTGATTGATTGTTTACTTCTGTATTTTACGCTTCTTAAAGTTTTCTTATATTGCCTTCATGTTATGCCACGGACCAGCCCAAGGCACATTTTCAAGGCCAACCTGGTTGGCACCACCAAACCTATTGGTTTCAGCATATTCTGAAAACAGAACCAAAGCATTCTTAACCGGTTAAACAAACAAAATATCAAACCTGCCTGTGATAGCATTTTTTTGACTTTCATTGGATTGGATAGATGTCATCAGTAACTCCCTAATTTCTTTTACTTTCTTGCCCACCTTGAATTAGATCAAAAGTTACTGCAAGGACAAGGAAGAAGTGATTACGTGGCATCAACTAAAGGATAGGAAAAGGCTAATCAGATTCTACAATTAAAGAATTGAAGATCTAAACACTAATGAAATGCAAATATGCAAAAAAATTATAATTGCAGTCTGTGACTGCCAAACTTGAAATTTAGAAGATTTTTCTGAGCTAATTAAAAAAAGCGCTATTATGAAGGTAGGAAGGAAGGCAGGAATTAGCAAGCTTCAAGTTTATCATTGGGTTTATCTAAAATTATACCAAATTTCAGTTCAAGCCTTAGATAAAGTTTTCGTTGTGGTTGGACTTTTCTCGGACTATTTTCCCGTAAATTTTTGTTTTGAGGTGCAAGCTTCAAAATCCCTAAATAAATAACCTAAATGTGGCTTCTTGAAGAAGTTCAAGTTCAGCTTCCTGTTCGTTAGTTCATTCTCTGACTTCAGGTATAATTGCCTTACCATTCTGCGGAATTCTCAATTTTAAAAATGTTTTATGTTTTGGGTTATGGCACTTCAAAGAGCTAATTAGAAAGAAGCCCTTCTCTGAGGTTTTGTCCTGGAAACGGATATATGCGCACTTCATTGATTGTAATTCCACATTTTGTGTGAGCTTGGACACATTGAGTATTGCCAAAACTCAATAAAAGTCATCCTACCATAGCAAAAACAATAAAGGAAGTTCTTATCCTGTTGATCACCATCAGTGTCACTTCTGAATACTAGACCGCATCTTCTTTAATTTGTATTGGTTTGGTAGACTTAATCAAATCTGATTTCCTCCATTGGGCAAGTTCGGAACTAATACAACTAGAGAGTTACCAATAATAAGTCGGTCTCCACCAAACTACATAATTCCTTACTAAATCAGAAGAGGAGGGATACAATGTGGAACTATTCTCTTTATATCCTTTCGTTGAGGTTAGTTACCCAGTTGTAAGTAAGGTGACCAAAACCAACCATGAACATGGCACAAATAGAACTGCAGATATTGCAATAACCTGCAGGAGCCAGAATTTACAGATTTAGTTTAAACTGGAGTGCTGATATGAGCATTGCTTAACTCCCCACCGTTAAAATAATAAATTAGTCCTTCAGCTGAATTCATTTTGGCGTTTAATACTCGGCAAAATTTCCCAAACAATTATTCCACATTTGCACACTTCATGAATCACGAAACACCTCATTTCCACAATAATACGATTTGCGACAGGAGCAACAGTAGACGCATTGACGGAAATACGCAGGCACACCCGGGATCTTTAATATTTTCCTCGATTTTCCCTTTTTCTTGGTTGTTTTTTTTCCTTTCGTTTCCTCTTGGCATCGTCGTTCGTCGGGCGTCCGGCCTCCAGAGAACACGGTATTTCTCTAGGATTCATCTCACATATACTTCTGATGCCATTAGCAGTCTTCTCTCTTCGCCGTTGACAAAATTTGCGATAATAAAATGAATTACCTCGACGAGATATTGGCCTGGGATGCAACGTAATTGCGTGGGGAAATGGAGCAGCGGCTAGGCTAAGTACCTAGCAACCGTACCGTACCATCAAGAAAATGATATCTCTCCGTGTAAACCAGTTGCATTCGTATTATTTAGCGCTTACATATAGATTTAACTCATTCATTTTTATACATCGTCTAGTTGCGGAGAAACTTCAATTCCGACTTTTTCAATTTAATTAAATCACATTGGAAAAACAAGTTTCAAGCTGCTATATGACTTAAGTTTCTGCTAACCGTTCGTAGGCAGCACATCCCTCGCAGAAACAATAAATATAAGTCTTAATTTCTGGTGCTGTCGTAATAAATTAATCGCTGATGGTAGACGCGTACTTTACATTCCTTCGGCCGGTTTAATTACAGAGAGAGGCGCCTCGCACTTTTCATTAAAGGAAATGCATCAACTTAATTGAATTATAATTGCGTCCGTGTGTATTTTTCTTAATATTATCGGAGTCGTTCGGGCTGTGAATCCGAACTTTCCCGAACAAGTTTAATTAATTCCAAAGCGCACTATTCATTATAAGATGCTAGGATGTTATCTTTTGAATGCTAGATATTTTACGACGTTAATAAAATTCTATTATATTGTGTTTCTATTGTAAGCAAAAGATCTTTTAATCCTGTAACACTTGACAGTGTTTAATGAAACTGGGGTTACTTTGAACACAATTGTGAGTATTTTTTAATTATGTCTTAATGAAGTTTTGGAAATACGAATGCTAAAAGACTCATTGTCGGTTTAGTCCAATATTTTATTTATTAGTAAATTTAACATAGACTATTTCAATTTCTACGACCATTGCGAATTTTTCCGTAATCGGTGAAGGTTACAACCTTATTTTGTTGTCTTCTTACTGGTGCCGAATTCTTTTAAATACAATTCTCTTTTTCTTTTCTTAGACTGCTACGATCATCTTCGTAATTGATTACAATGAATGCTTCCGAATCAGAACTATTAAGGGCGGTCTTTTCTTTCGGCAAGTATGTACATCATTATTTTATTTTATTACACAGGCCTGCGTTGGTAAAATTGTCTGGATTTTATACAGTGATTTCAATAGATTTGTTGGTGCTGAAAATGGAAAAATTATTTAAAAAATTCCATCACGCAAGGTTTTTTTACAATCTGGGCTTTTGTGACCTATCTGCATGTGTTACTCTTTTTGTAAAGGACAATTTGCAATGATGATGCAAGAAGTTGATATTCAGAATAAACATACACTAGATTTATGATAAAGAAGTTACACATAGAAATAATTGAGCATGTCGCAAGACATGACGTTTCGTATTTATTTTCACAGAGTCCGTTCTAATTACGCGCTAGTTCAAGACTGCTTCTCATACGAGATTATCACCCTTATATGTATACTTAAAATATAACTTCTAGAATTCACTACACTAAACTAGATTAAAGTCACTAGATAAATAAAGTAGCGCAATTCAATGGTCCAATATGTAAGAAAGAGAAGTCATTTTGCAGGACACACTATCCGGCGGAACTTGATAGTTGCTTATTAAATTTAGATGACATTGGCAGAATGTGTTGTCATTTGCAAATTGTTACTTCGCATTTTATGTTTTCCTTTTTTGACTTTGATATCCTATATTGTTTACGATTTCTAGTTATTTCCATTATGCCTGTTAATAAAGCCTTTATTTTGACATTTCCTTTTTTCTTGAGGAATACGGAAAACGATCTTTTTTGAATACGTTAATAGTTATTTTTGAATCTATATAGGTTGCAAAATACCATTTTTGCAATACAGAATTAAAGATTAAAAATACAATTCAATATATTTTCAAATACAATTCAAGACAGTCTCATTTTCGCACTTAGTAAATGTAATTCAAAAGTTAGTTTCTGAAAAAAAATTTTTGAATTTCGCGCGTACACAATATGGCGGCCAATTGCGCTACTTTATGTATCTCGCGACTTTAAACTAGATCGTTCTAGAGCGCCCTCTCTAGAATGATCCAGAATACGCGCGAACCATCCAGATAAAATACAGTACACTGCATTATGCATTTAAACCGATCGGCCACTAGATGGCGTTATTCATAACAATATTCTCCCTAAATTTGCTCGTTTGTTAGTCACAAATTGATAATTTTGAAAATATAGTTGACATCAAGGAAATACTTGTTAGTAAAGCACATATTTATAGCCCCCACCTCCTTTTTCTTTTTTTGGTCAAGATGGTCTGTCTATTTGTTTTGTCAAAATTATTAAATTAATTTTTTTGTAGGACAGCTTCAAGATCTTTTATTGTTGTCACCAAAAATTGAGGATTTTAAAAATAGAATTTACCTACCAGGATTATCAACTAGCTGCTCTTGCAATTTGTAACAAGTCGTCACCAAAGTCTGCAGAAGATAGTTCGTGTGTCAGTGGTCCGGCTTTGACATTTACAAGATAGTTGACTATATTCTCATAAGAGCAGATTTATTTTTTTTAGCTCCAAGCTTCTTCTTGTATTGGCTTGACAGCTGCAAAGATTTGAGTTACTTAAGAAATAATTAAAACGGAAAACATAATCAATAACTTTGATTCAAAAACAAATTGACTTGAATTTTCAAAACACTAACTTACAGTTTGGGGCTCTTTTGCTATGGAATAATAGTATCAAAATTATTTTTCAAGCATATTGTATCAAAAAAAGTCGATCAAAAAATTTTAGTTTTTTATAAAAATTTATTGCTAAACTGCATTAAAAATTAATAATTAATTTAATAAATATAATTTCAAATCTTCCTATTCTTGTATGTTCTTAAAATATTAGCTTTATTCGAAACAAAAAATATACAACCGCAGTCAGTAGGATTCGAACCTACGCTCCCAGAGGGAATCTGATTTCTAGTCAGACGCCTTAACCGCTCGGCCATGACTGCTTGATATAAGATGACTCCACCTTTTGCCATATAAATGTAGTAATAATTATAGAAATTAATATTTATTTATTTTTTAATATAATCTTAAAAGAATATATTAGAAATCCTTTTTAAATCAATCAAAATGTCATCATAAAGGTAACTTAAAACAATTATCAGAAAACAAGGCAATAAATTATTGCGATGAAAGGCCAGCCGGGTTCGTGTTACGAAAATATCAAAACCGCCAAGATTCCTACTGTTGCATAAACTGCTTCGTGTCTACGTACAGTCTGTTTCAAATTAAATGCGAATCGAGGATATTGTGTGCAGCTACCCGGTTTGCGGTGCTGTATTGTGGGTGATCTATACTTTTTTATACATAGTGATGCGTAGTTCACGATTTTTGGCGTCTAACATTCACGTAATATCTCAATTTATACTTTAGCTATATTGGTTTTTATTATTTTAAATGCAATATATATAATTGTCGTCATTTATAATGAATCAAAACATCGTTATCGATAGAACACAAAGTATTGTAAAATATATCGTGTAACTACACGTATTTGCAAGTAAACTTGAAAACTAAATACGTTCTTGGTTAATAAAAGTAGAAAAAGTGGTTTTCGGATATATGAATACATTTCATGGTATATGTAATATAGTCTTGTCTGTAGTTTCATTATTATAATTTCAACTACTACGTAACACCGTTGATTTGTAATACGTTTGATTGTCGTAACGATCGAACAGAGCATTATAGAGCTTCTCCGATGGAAAACGTGTGTTATTATTTATTATTAAGTATTAAAATTAAATATGTATATTGTGTAGGTATCTGTTAAGAGATAGTGGTCTCCTGGAGTAGCTTGCTTAAATGGGGAATGATATTGTATTAGAAAAATAGCATGCGGATATTTCAATTGAGAATCGCTGACACGTCATCCTTTAAAATCTCGAGTACCTAAATAGTTGCTTCTTTCTGGTTACGCACAAAAGAATGCTTGCGTAGCATTTTCATATTGTATAGACATGCTATTATTTTAAAATGGTGCTGAGAATTGCTATCTTTAATAATCAAATTAGGCGTTTGATGTCTTTGTATATTGACTAAATAATGAGATGAAGCTTTAAAAATAATATTATAATATATTATAATAATATTTGGGGATAAGCTCCATACAAAAATGTTTATGGAATTATATATTATGTTAAACAAGAATAATTGTTTTTGTATTTAATTAAACCTCCGGATCATGCAATTATATAAGTGTATGTGTGCAGTACTATTCGCATTTAATTTTAGAGAAAATTATAAATAATAGATCTCGAATGTATCTATTCGGCTACTCTGAGGATTTATTTCGCATTAATGGTAAACAAAACCAATTTTGTCACACATGATGATACTCTCCACTCTTGTGACACAATATACCTTTGTTTACCACAAACAATTTGATTATTGATTGCGTAGTGTTTTAGATGTTATTTAGAAATAGAACGGCTTTAATTTGGTATTTCCCTGATTTTAACACTTTGATCGGAAAGCTTGAAGGAAATCTTACTGCTGCAGATAAACGTTATTTATCTGCCTAAAATAGTACTTGCGGCGTCTTTGTAATATCTGTGGCAGATGTAAATTGGAGACGGAAGATTCTATATTATTCACTTAATACCATATATTTGAACATAAAGTTTCCAGGACGCAGAGTTTTACTATTTTTTCTTAATATGTAGAAATTCAGGTGTTAAATTCAGCCTTTTAATTAATTAGCAGACGAAGAACAATGCCGCGTCTTCCCCGATACAAAGATATTTCGGCAGACGATTAAGGAAAATTAAACGCACTGCTGCATAGAAATATAACAGTAGTGGAAACTTTATGTTCAAATATGGTATTAAGTGAACAATATAGAATCTTCTGTCTCCAATTTACATCTGCCACAAATATTACAAAGACGCTGCAAGTACTATTTCAGGCAGATAAATAAAGTTTATCTGCAGTAAGATTTCCTTCAAGCTTTCGGATCAAAGTGTTAAAATCGGGGAAATACCAAATTAAACCCGTTCTATTTCTAAATAACATCTAAAACACTACGCAATCAATAATCAAATTGTTTGTGGTAAACAAAGGTATATTGTGTCACAAGAGTGAAGAGTATCTTTATCATGTGTGACATAATTGGTTTTGTTTACCATTAATGCGAAATAAATCCTGAGAGTAGCCGAATAGATACATTCGAGGTCTCTGATTTATAATTTTCTCTAAAATTAAAAGCGAATAGTACTGCACACATACACTTATATAATTGCATGATCCGGAGTTTTAGATACAAAAACAATTATTCTTGTTTAACATAATATATAATTCCATAAACATTTTTGTATGGGGCTTATCCCCAAATATTATTATACATATATAATATTATTTTTAAAGCTTCATCTCATTATTTAGTCAATATACAAAGACATCAAACGACTAATTTGGACTAATTTGATTAAAAAGATAGCAATTTTCAGCACCATTTTAAAATAATAGCATGTCTATATAATAGGAAAATGCTACGCAAGCATTCTTTTGTGCGTAACCAGAAAGAATCAACTATTTAGGTACTCGAGAGTTTAAAGGATGACGTGTCAGCGATTCTCAATTGAAATATCCGCATGCTATTTTTCTAATACAATATCATTCCGCATTTAAGCAAGCTACTCCAGGAGACCACTATCTCTTAACAGATGCCTACACAATATGTTTAATTTTAATACTTAATAATAAATAATAACACACGTTTTCCATCGGAGAAACTCTATAATGCTCTGTTCGATCGTTACGACAATCAAACGTATTACAAATCAACGGTATTACGTAGTATTTGAAATTATAATAATGAGACTACAGACAAGATTATATTACATATACATACCATGAAATGTATTCATATGTCCAAAAACCGCTTTTTCTACTTTTATTAACCAAGAACGTATTTCGTTTTCAAGTTTACCTGCAAATACGTGTAGTTACACGATATATTTTACAATACTTTGTGTTCTATCGATAACGATGTTTTGATTCATTATAAATGACGACAATTATATATATTGCATTTAAAATAATAAAAACCATTATAGCTAAAGTATAAATTGAGATATTACGTGAATGTTAGACGCCAAAAATCGTGAACTACGCATCACTATGTATGAAAAAGTATAGATCACCCACAATACAGCACCGCGAACCGGGTAACTGCACACACCATCCTCGATTCGCATTTAATTTGAAACAGACTGTATGTATGTATATGTTGCCTACAAATATACTTATGTATAGTACATACGTACACATACAAAACGAGCGGGGAAGATATACTTTATGTGCGAATAAAATAAACTACACAGAACATACCCTGCATCTAGTGAAGTAAAAAGCAGTAAAATAAAGCGAAATGACATTTTTCAATTGCATGTGGCTCGTGTGCAGTAGACAACTACTGCACGTCATGAGCACATAAACAACTGTCAGGTAGTTCGTGATGTCGTGTTAGGTAATACGGCGACTCTACCTTTAGGTGTTTCGAAAATATGTATTTCCATAGAGTCGTTTTGTTCTGGTAATTATTTATATAAATAGGGCCGTCCGTCGTTTATATCCGTTTATAAATTACGTAAAAGGTTGGTTAAGATCTAATAAGCGGGTACATTGGTGGAATTTATTATGATGGCTTCGTATTTAAACGATTCTTTGTGTCGGTATTGTTTACTGTATAGTGGGAATTTCGACGTTGAAGTGTTGTTGTTCCGTCGGAATTATTGCTTGTTATTGCTTTTGAAATGACCTAATTTAAAATGGAAATCGTACAACACCACCTCGTACACAGTTTTCTACAATCAATGCGCTTTTTTCATAATAATACATACATAAACGTCCACATTTGAACGAATTGAATTTCGGGGCATGTTGTAGCAAGGTGGAGCTCCTCCCGACTATCTAATTTATGGAAAAGAGTGCTTTAATATGGAGTTTTGTGATAAACTAATTTGTGTTTCAAGGTCAGAGCTTCTTAAGAGATTCCTCTAGGTCACTAGCGCTACTTCAGTCAAAAAAGTAAATTCACTAAAAGATTACTTTGGAGTTTGTGTTCAGCAAAGATCCGACAGCCAAGGTGAGAATTAAGATTTATGATTAATCAAGGGCAGTTTTACTCTTGGAATTTCTGGTATTAGTTGACATATTTTCCAAATATTTTTAATTTTCAAATTGGTCATTGGCGGCGCAACTACGACAGCGTTCTGCATTATACCTACCTACATACCTATGTACATATGTACATATATGGATGAGAAGTGCGCCTATAACAAGTTCTAATAATTTGCCTTCTTGTAATTGCTAACCAAAGACCTAATATTTCTAATAATATGTAGGTATGTAAAAATTGAACAAATAATTTGAATTTATATTTGGCAGATGTCAAAATTTGAAGTTAGCATAAACGCGGAATTTCCATCAACCTTTAACACGTTCAGTATCACAATTAGTAGCGAGATCCCTTCCACAGACTCCTTCTACCCGCCATGCATGCATTCGAGTGAGTCTGCGCAGGATTCACGTCAAAATAACGTCATTAGCGCCGAACAGAGATGATAATTTAAATAATTTGCGCACACAACCTGCTATCCGATTGGTTATAGAACATCCAATCAGACACTGAACTTTGCGCGCGAATTATGTAAATTGCTCCTTTATTTTTAGATTATTATTCAATTATAATCATGAAAAAGTGAAGAAGTATTTGAATGATGGACATTTTCATTATTGAAACATGGTGGTTGCTTCAATAAGGTCTCATCTATGGTCTGTCGAGATTATTAAGATTTATCTTTTGTCTTGTGAAGAGGACTTTGGAACCTATTTCGCGTCATATACTGGCGAAATATTGGCACGTTGGAAAGATACTTAGTCTTTCAATAATCATCTATCATAAGGGTGACAAACTGGAACTATTGTGCCGGCCTTATAATAGATGCAGCAACTAAAACTACAAACTTACCAAATAAAAAATTTCAAACGCAGTTTCCCCATCAATATAGTATAAATCTTCCCTAAGTTTTAAATAAAACATTTCATCTCGTAAATTGATATAATAAGGTAATTGAAACGGCCTTAGGCGTATATAAGCGACGTCTCCCCCGCATAAATTTAAATTTATAGCCTCCGTGGAGAGCAACAACATAATGTTCGGAAAATTTTATGCAAAACTATGTATATCGATGGCATAAAACTTTATTGGTACTTATGGTACAGGCACGAAGATGTATACTATCTACGTAGGTACATAGTTCAATATAACATGATTACATATAAGACACATACATATGTATATGAATAAAGAAGAGGGATCCCCGCGAGTAGCGTAGTAGGGATGTCGCAACGAAATATAAACATTTTACAGTTTGCATGTTTAGCGTTTTCGGCCGTATTGTGTAGATTCCGGCCTTGACATTTCTGTGCTTTGCTTAGCTACACTTCTTTTGTTTTTTTTTTCGTGGCGGTTGACTTGATTTTAAAAAGCTGACAATAGAAACCAGAATAGCAACCCCATAACCTAATCATTATTTTTATAACATTCTTGACACGAAACAATAACTGACAGCGCACCAAGTCCTTGAAGTATACATATCTAAGATACAAAGTTTCTCCGCCATTTATCGTACTAACAATAAGTGAAAATCTACAAAATTTTTATTATGTGTCTGAAAAGGGGTAAGCGGAAGCAGACGTAGCATTCATACTACCGGGTAATAAAAAACGGATGTATATTAGCGAAATTAAGGCAGCCAAGCGTCTGATATGGTAAAACCGCCGCTGCCACACCGTAGACTATATAGTCCGCAGTGACGCCCGACGCTAGGGCGCCGCGACGGAGTTGGTTGATGCCGAGGCCACAACGGTTGCGTGCTCTAATGTCACTCATTCGCGAACTTTATAGCATGATTATTGCTGCTGCAGGTACCGAGGTTTTACTGCAGCAAGTTCTGCTGTGTTTATAATAGTTTCAGGATCGTTTAACTAGGGGGTGGTCTGTTGCGACTGTGTGTTCGATATTCATTATCGAGAGTTCATCAAGTAATAATCGCATGTAGCTACTACGGTACGCTTAATTGTTCCTGTGCTTGTAATAATGAATTATAATTGCGTTTCTTTTTTAATAACTTTGTTGGTAAATTGTACGTAATTCGTGTAGGTTAGCATGTTGATAACTTTATTTTGCACGTGCAGTAAGTAACTAAATACAGTCAATTCCGCTTAATCGGGACACATCGGGACCAGAACATTTTGGCTCAATTAAGCGGCTGTCCTAATTAAAGTCCTAAAAAGTTAAAACAGATAATCTGGTTTAAAACCATTTAAAACCGTTACAATGAGCTATTTCGTGGGCAAACATTGCGATCGCCTTCTACAGCATGTCTATGACGAGTGCTTGCACATCATATGTATAATACAAGCGATTGTTTAAGCAGACAACGTTCTTCAAAAATGTTGCCAATTGGAAATAGATAGACAAATGATCTTGGACTCTTCAATAGCTTCAGCATACGAAGTACGAGCTCATGTATAATTATGATGTTGGGACACATGCGTACTTTGTGTATAGTTTGCAGATCAGGCTAAGGTTGAAGATTACGTAGAAACGCGAATGGTGAAGTGTAGAAGCAGCAGTTCACTGCGTGGCTGGTGGATCAAGAAACTGACAATACTAAGCTAATATTTTCAAAAATACAGATCGATATTACGTACGAAATTCGCTTTAGATCTTTCGTAAAGTGCTTTCGGCTTGAATACAAAGACCACAAAATTAAATTAAGAGTAATCAGTTGCAGCTCTTGCAATTTATATCTCTTCTTCCTCTTTCTATCAATCAAATGGCTTCCTCAAGATGCTGACGTACCAGAAGCAGTCAATGTATTCTTAGAATCAGACTAGTGTATGCAATTTCAGAAAACAAGAATAAACTTCAAAAAGTCGTCCTCGAAACAAAGGTAATGGTTTAGAAAAGACCACAGAACCAAGATACAAGTTTAACTAATGTTCATAATATTTTGGTCTTCATCTTTCTGGTTGCAGAAATTTCATTAGATTTCAAGATCAAGGAAATAACGGCTTGACTACTTTGGAACTTTCCAAGAAAAAATATTCAAAATCAATATTGAAGATATTATATGAAAATGATGAAGATGGAGACTATTTGGTTCATTTCTTCCTACCTATAACACAATTGATATGCTTAATGAAGGAGATTTATTTAACGAATTAGTATTTTCTAACTGGGAAAATATTAAGTTTGTTGATGAGTAATACGCCCAAATGAAAACTTCAATAAAATCCTCAAACTGGTAATTCCATAATATGTATATGTATTTCCTTCCTTCTAAATTTAGTTTCGATGACGTGACTTTATAAAAAAGACGGCGAAAGTGAAAATAAACATTTGCCAGATATACAGGCGTAATAAGTTTTCTTTTTTTCCTTACGTATTCTCATTTAGGCGCAAAGTAAACAACTGCTTTATTTCTTTTTCTTGGGCCACGTGAGGGCAAACAAAGATATGTAGCCACTAAACCGGGCGTACATGGAAAACCGTTTAGCGGAGAGCAAACTGAAATCTCACAGAAAAATACAAAACCCACATAAATCGTACTTTCGTTCATTAAAGGGAAGTAATCCGCTGCCGGCAGATATACGTTTAGCTAACGGGAAGGGGAACTGAGACAGCTGCACGACTCCTCTGAAGCTGAACGTCGCATATATCGCCCTATATGTACTGTTGATGTGTATGCTATTGCTTGGGTGGTGTTTTCAGAAGAAAGGAGGAGATATTTGACGGTAGTTTATATGTAGTAGTCATATGTTGGTACTATTAAATATAAAAGCGAATATAAAACCTTGAATGATGCTACCCAGATTGTATGCAGCACATTTTGCATAACACAAATTTAAAGCATATTTAAATTTCGATATATACATTTTCAAGAAATAATTTCAATTCTCCTACCTGATCCACACTCTTGCCCCCGGTGTTTTAAATACTAATACCCCAATAAATCACATACCAATAGAAACCGATGCCGGCCGAACGCTTGCTTGGCCTGATGGTGAGCAGTTTTGATAAGCACTGCGCTATAGACGACGACATTAATTCTGTCGGAATGTGTACTATGTATATTTGTGTCAGTGGCGGCTCTTTAATGAGAGCAAGTGAGCAATTGCACCCCCTGGAATTTTGAAACAAAACAAACCAAGCGGCGACTAACTGTGAAAGTATTTATTTATTACATATTCATAGTTATTGAACAGGAACATGGCCGCCAATTTGTCAAGAAATGATAAGTCGGTAACGGCAGATACCGATATTCTAACTGGAGAAATTTGTTATTTACAAATCGCGCTAGATGTCGCAACATGGTGAAGAGGATATAAGAAAATTCAAAATGGATATTTATTAGAAAAATGTGGGTGTGAAATTAAAAATACTTTGTTTTGTTTTCCGTGTCTTTTGTTTGGTGGTGAACCGTCTTGGTCAAAGAACGGAATAAGAGACTTAATTCATCTTAGTGCTAAAATTACGAAACATGAAAATTCCGAAGGGCATTTGAAAAATATATTTAGTCTAAGAATGTTAGAAAAAAAAAATTAAATAAAATTCAGATTGTTTTAGATTCATCATATAGATGGCTCGAGTTAGAAGCATATGGATCTTGTGGTTGTAACCTGCTCTGTCCATTATTATAATTGCATTTCTTTTGTGGGCTCGTACAATGACGAAGTTTTCGTTTTTCTAAATACCTCAAAGCTTTCTATTCAGTCTTAGTGATGTTTCTTCTCGGAGTTGGCGTTTCTTAGTATTGAGTCTTATGTCTAATTTCTTCGGGTTTTATAGTTGATAGATTTCTTATGGCAGCTTCAAACTGTGGGATTTCTTTGTTGGGTATCTTAGAAGGAGTGTTAGTGAAATTTTATCCCTTGGCCAGAACTTTTGGTTTGTTCTATTGTCAGTTAGTGCTCAAAGAGATTGATTACTGTTTATTGGGTATCTAGTTTGGGTTGTTTGGCAGAGTAGTATGGCAGCGTCGAAGTAATGGCAGGGGAACAACTAGCTGGTTCTTCTTCTTACGTAGTTTATTCAGTTTCCTGGTCTTCAAATAAGTTTCTTCCCGGTGGAGGCGTTCAATCATTCAGTGTAGAAGTCTTTTGGGCATGGCGTAGGAAAGTGTGCACTTAACGTCGCACTGATCATACCAACAGCTTCTTTAGAAGGTTCCTGAAGAGAGTGTTTAGAGCATCTTGACCAGTTGGCAAAGAATTATGAAATCATCGCAAATATGTGAAACAAAAGACAACAACAAGAAAGTCATCGACTTTTATGACGTACAGTTTTGTTGTAGTAAAGCAAAACAACGTAAATATCAAACGAATTATGACTAAATTTAATCACTAGGGTAATGTTACTGTATACCTATACACGTAGATATTTTGAAAACAATATATAGTCATGCTTTTGTGTGTTTACAAACTCTATGACATTCAACTCCGAGTTACACTAAATGAATGTCCAGGTACGTCACACTCACCTTCGTCATTTCTCTTACAGGCCAAGTTCACGGTTAACTATCAGTAAAATCGCAAGATATGTTTTCAACAAAACGCACGTAGCAATAAACATTGTCTTTCATATAAAACACGTGAATTCTGATGGCTCTACATCCATTCAACGCTCAACATGAAGCTGTTATGCCTAACAATTCTTCTAGCTGGATTTACAGTAAGTAAATTTTTATATGATGTTAATTTTGTCAATAAAATAATTCCTTATACTTCTTCTACAGGCTGCAACAATTTTTCCGCTGGAATTAGAGACTTGTCCCCGTAGTAGATGCATCTGCACAACGATACCATCCCTTAGAGAACTACTATTACGAAAATTGCTACGTAAATCGGCCAGCAGCCTAACTTTAGGAAGATTGTTAGCCAATCGGTTGCGTAGACATGGCATGTCGTGTGGACATCTGCATGGATCTTCCTGCGGACCTTCGGGTGGACATCCGTGGGGATCTTCTGGCGGACATTCGTGTGGACATCCGTGGGGATCTTCTTGGGGATCTTCGGGTGGACATCCGTGGGGATCTTCTGGCGGACATTCGTGCGGACATCCATGGGGATCGTCTTGCGGACATTCGTGTGGAGATCCGTGTGGTTCTTCCTGCGGACATTCGTGTGGATCTTCCTGCGAACCTTGTTGCGTCTCACCATGCGCTTGTTCTTGTGCGTCACCTTGTACAGGATCGGTTTGTTCACCTTGCGCCTCCTCGCAATGTTCATGTGGGAATGAAGTGCCTTGGTGGCTATAAGTTCATTACAAAAAAGTATTAATTTATTTTATGAATGAATTATTTGAATAAAATATTTATGTTATTTTAATAGGTCTCAATTTATTTCGAAAATTGTCGCAATTACAATTATTTTACAATTGAGTTATATTGATAGGGAAATGATTGATAGAATAGTATGGAAGAGAAATGGGGACCCTCTAATTAAACAAGAAAATGGAAAAGAGAGGTGTGGTAATAAGACAATACAATAAAATTGTGCAAATCATATTTCGAACGAACATTGTTAGTGGTAAAACCTTCTTCCATCATGGTGTCTATGCTGGAGTCGTCCAATAGATTCAAGTCTGTATCTGAATCATGTTGCCAATTAATGATTAGATGTGCTATTATTTTATATATGTACACTCCCCAAAAGAATTATGCAATAACCTACTCAGTGAAAAAATAAATCGTTACCATAGTGTTTGTTTGTTGTGGTTTTATGACATTGTCAGGCATTAAGTCAAATTAATGTTTTTTTTTCTAATTTAGTGAGTTTTAGGTGAATCCGTTTTTTTTTTAACATTTACCAGATGTTTCCATGTAGATTCCTCTTGCCGGTTTTGGTAAAACTTAATGATTGTTTTCCAGTGCGTAACGCACTTAATTTCAGTCGTAAGGAAATTATCCGAGCCATTTCGCCAATTAACTATGGCGGAAAGATAGGATAGGCTCCATACTTATTAGAGAAGATCAAATTCGCAGACTGCAATTTGCGAATATCATTCAGATTGGACCAATAAAGATTGGGTTAATATTCTGTTCACAAACGAATCTAGAGTATTGCCTGTTCTCATAAAATGAGATGGTTCGATTATGATATGAGAAGGTGTAGTATCTAGTTCTATTTACACCATAATTCCCTAATTTCGATTTAATGCATTATATCACAGCCTTTCACATTGCCAATATTGTATAAAATTACCTAAATAAGGTTGTCATACGTTTTTTGGAGTGACCACATCGAAGCCTAAACATGAATCTAATAAAACGTGTGTAGGACCGTATTGGATGGCCACTACAAAACAAACAAATTCCACCAAGAACGATAGAAAAACTAGAAGTAGCGCTCACTGAAGAATAGAGGTGAGTCCAGACTATATGAGAGGCCTTACTGAATCTTTGCCCAAGCTGACACCAGCCATAATATGGGCCTGAGGCGGAAGTACTCATTATTCATGTTTGTTAATTAAATCCACGAATTGCACATACCACATTTGCAGATAAAACGTGACAAGAAATTCCAAATGGATCAGCACTTTGGGACTGGAAGGCATCAGTTCAAAAAACCTGAACCAAATCATATGGTACAAAAACAATTAACCATTCAACATACCGACAACAGTGAGCAATACATTCATTCTAGAGAAATGTGTAGGTAATTTTTTTATTGAGTATAATACTCCACTTCATAATCTGGACAAGAAATTGCTCCAAGATTTCTCAGAGTAGTACTAAAAAAAGGTCAATGTGCCTTCATCTATTTTGTAACTTTGAAGATGTGATCGAAGCCGTCCAAAATGAAATTGAAAATAAATCTATTTTCCAGTTATTTTCTCCACTTTTTAGGTCAATTCGAACACCACATTACCCAATACGGAGCATATTCTTAATGATAGAATTATTATGATTATTATTAATTGCACGGCAACTCAATAATCTACATACTATGTCCCTTACATGAGCTATAATTTGTTGGTATTTACCCACAGCTATAGCTTTCCATCCAGTCTAAGGGCTTTAATAAACTGTAATAGTATGTGGTGACTCCAAAGAGGAAGTTTCTCTCTCGTCAATGGCATCTTTACCAAACTAGCTGGCACGAATTGCTGCAATACCCATGCAGTTGGATATCAGGCGTTCGGAATGTGTTCCACAAGGTGGCAGTGCCCTGTGAGAAAAGCCACAAGTAGTTTGTTCCTACTTAATTCTAGCAAAGTCCATGTTCTTTACTTATTGAAGTGTCGAAGGCATAACTTGAAATGTCTCAGACCAGGAAGATTTTTCCAGAGTGTCGCTCTGAGTTTCTGCTCCCTATCCTTAAGTTCTCCTTCATAGGCGCTAATCCCTATTCCGCAAAACGGCCTGGGCCCACAACGATATTGTGGCGGGGTGCTTCTAAATTAGCTTTTTCATTCTCTCCGATTCCAGTGTGTCCTGGTTCCCAGCATTTTGCAACTCTGTTCTCTCTGCCTAGATTATTTTATTTCTTTAAGCATTCTCAGACTAATTTCGATCTGATCGTGTTAGAACTTAGCGCCATTATGGCTGCTTGCTTGCCGGATAAAATTGTGATGCTTTGCTTCCGATAGTTCCTATCAAAATTCACTTGAGCACATCTTCCAATAGCATTAATCTTTGGTTGGAAGACGCCTGGGGTAAGTTGCTCTGGGCATGAGTATTTGATTCCTGGCCCGAATACTCTTGGCCTTGTTTCCTTATCAATTTTGGAATCATCCCTATACCATTTAATGGTATTTGTCTTTCGGGAGTAGGTGGATTGTTTTCTTTCCCATTCTCCCTTTTTGAACTTCTTTTCGAAGCTATATTTTCTAACCATTTCGTTAAGCGGTGGACTGAAAAGTGCAGGGAGCCAAGCCAGAGATGAACCAGCTCTCTGGCATGGGATCTCAACCACACCAGTCGGTAGAATGCGGTATAGGCAATACCCTCCTTATACTAATGGTAACTGATGCCGCTCATAATACATTATACGTGTTTGGCCCGCGGACTATGTATATAAATAGTCTAGCCGAAACTGTTAACTAGCCATTTCCTCTAGTTATGCATATATAGTGGCTACATACCCCATTGTGGGGCAACACCGCTTCGAAAAGCTTTCTAAATTCAATGTACTACAGTGTTGATTGGTCCCCCATTGCAATATCTTCAAATCTTCTGGCTGGATTTGTGGAATTTTGTTAGCGGTAAGAAGGCAAAAAGGAGTGGTAAAATAATATAATTCTCGAAAAGTGGTAAATTGATAGGACAAGTAAATGGTCAGTCGGAACTAAATAAATTATAAGAAATAAATAAAGCTTAAAATTTCCTCTAGTTAATAGTTAATAAACAAACTCACTTTCAACCCACAAAGACACCAAACACTTTGATAATTGCCAAGGCTTTCGGCAGCAATGCTGTCATTATTAAGGCGATAATGAAACTTTTTTAATAGTTAATACTAAGTAACGCTAAGAAAGTTTTTGTAAAAGCTCCACTTCGAACACAGTAATATAAAGAAGATATTCAAGAATTCCTACCACCCCCTGAACTAGTTTCTAATGAGCGGGAAATGTGGTGAAACGCTGCAAATTTTCTTGCCAAAAATGATCAGTTACCAAATTTAATGCATTACGTAATTCGTTTAAAAACTCTGATTACTAGTCAATTAAGTGTGTAATACTATCACAATCACAAAACTAGAAGGATTTTCATTGGACGTTTGGAAATTTAGTAAATTCTGTCTGTGCGTTTAAGAGAATATTTTAATAGTTTTTCTCGTATAGCTGTATGGGTCATGCATTTGTTGTAAGCGTATACAGCCCTTTAGTCATATAATATCAGCTCAAGTATTATCGCTAAAACCTTTAAAAATTAGTTTCTTATAATTTTGAATATACTCTAATTTATGAGACGTAATATTTTTTTTTAAGACTAGAAATATTATTCATCAAGGTTTTATTACATCGTAACTAACAATGTATGTAGTACATATCGTAATTTCCAGATCATTCACCCATTAGCGAACTATGGCAAAACTGCTGCGTTGACAAGGTTACGGGCGTTCATGTTCTAGATTCTAGGCTTTGTTTAATCAAACGCATGCGAGTACGGTTCATTGAATCTATTGTTGTGACTTTGGCTGCTCGACAATCTTCGCAAGTGTATACATAGAAATATGTAATCATATAATCAATTCCTACATTCGTCTTACATAGAGCGGTTTATCTATGTATATACGAATTTGTATGTACATAGATTGTGTGTGAAATGACATTTTCTTTCAACATGATGGGGCGCCTCCCCATTATGCAGCACCTGTCCGTGCTCATTTAGATAAAGTGTTCCCGAATCGTTGGATAGGGAGAAGGGGGCGATTGAGTGGCCAGCTAGATCGCCAGATTTGACACCTCTAGATTGCTTCTTGTGGGGGTACTTAAAAAGCAAAGTATACGTTTGTAGACCGCCGAATTTAGAAGAATTGAAAGAAAGAATTCGTCAGGAGATACATCATATACCTCCTGAAGTTATTGACCATGTTCAACAAGAATTTATTAATCGTCTTGGTTAGTGTCAGGTAGCTAATGGTGAATAATTTCAACATTTACTTTAATCATTATCATTAATTATAGAAAAATGTATAATAAAAATAAATAAAGTAAGTAATGAGTTTTTCATCAAAATGTAATCATATTTTTAACGATGTGTAAGCAGAATGACACACTCTTTCAATTGGCATGGTCGAAAAGTGCCTTCGTTAAAAACAGAATCGACGTGTCAGAGGATTTTTTCGAAAAACTCTCAATTTCAGAAATAATGAATTTATGCGTTACTATTCGAAAGCACTGTATATTATTATGTAGAAATAACTACAAAAGGAGGAGACATATTGATCTCTTACATCTCCAGAAACAATAACACAATATTCCAACAACACTTAATAATAAAACTTTATGTTGCTTAGTGCTAATATAAACCCAACATCGGCTGAACTGGAACAAGTGTGCGAAAGTATCACGTATCAATTCTGGCCAATTGCTGCGCCATTTCGTATGACTGTCCGCACTTGTCGCGCCATATAGAAAGCATCGTACTGTATGCGACGTCGAGGAAACTGCTGCACCACCCAGTGTCTCGATACGTGCACGTACATCTTTATTTAAGCCGGACTTCCCAAGGGGCGTTATCAGAAGCGAAAACTGAAGAGAAGCAGAAATAAGAAAGTGGAAGCAGGAAAGAATAAAGAAGTCGGGAGATAAAACGTATTTGGAGATCTTCCCGCTTCAATTTAATTCTTGCCGTTGTTCCCGGTGCGGCGCCTTTTGCCATGCTACACGAGCGCCACCTACGTTGCGTCATTTACATTATTATATTTGACGTGCGCTAGAATTCGCTCGTGGTCTACAAAAAGGAAGTAATGTTGTGGTGTGTGTGTGTGTGTAAAATTATGGTAACGATGTTAATAGGATGTCAGGAAATTTTTGAATCTTGTCGGAAAAGGATTGATTGACACATCTTCCGTGACGACATTGAACTGTGGCTGCTGGTATTCGTCAATAGGTGACATTTTCGAACTAAGAATACGTAGATTTTTTGTTATAGCCTTGGTAAGGTGGATATGACGATATAGTGGTCGTCAAAACACATGTCACGAATTAAATAAAAGTCGTGGTGTTGGGAGTTACTGGAATTTACCTGTACTCTAACGAGATTCATTTTCAAACCAATGGAGATGTAAGGTACCCTTATGTGGACTGTCTTCGCACATGTAGCTGGTTTCTCTGCGAACAATTTTCTTGGAACGCGTTGTGTATCACAACAAAACTGATTTCTTATTAGAGTTCACTGTTGAATGACCAAGATTTTTTTCTGCCAACTGATCAAAGACTTCTCTAGTTACTGTAGTAGGAAATCTTTTTAGCACATTATTCTTGTTTTGTCTGTAATTGTGTTTATGTCTGCTCAATAAATTTTTGCCTTTTAAATTGACAAGGAGTTTCAAAACTTTGATACATTCGTTCCTAACCTGCACAGTTTTATGTTGTATTACTTGCGATAGATGTAAAATGCATTCCAAGCAGAAATACCAAGGAAATGGAAAATTACTGTTTCATACCAGCGGCAGCGTATAGTTCGTGGTCATCAATAAGTTGATGCCATTTGGTCTACTTAGTCGATACCAGACCAAATTCATCATAACAACTAACATCTGCGGTTTTAATTTTTTCTTTCCAAAATCTATTTGTTACAAGCGTAGATAACTTTAAGTGGTGATAACTACTACATCAACCATGTCTTTCCATGTGGAAGGGCGGCTCATTTTTGAAATCAACTCCCTTATTATTATAAAAAGCTGAGGTGGAGTGATACTTCATTTGCAAGGCAATTAGATTGTCTTTACAACAACACTATACTTCCTAGAGTTCATTGAAACTGTGGACAACAACGTGACCAAAAATATGTCTTTAACAATTAATTCTTTTTTGTAAAAAACAGAATAAAGAAATAAATTAAGGTTTTGGCATTTTGCATTTATTTTATACTACACTGAACGTTAATTCAGTTGAGTACCTAAATGATTGAATAGGCCACCACTAACTTTCATATAATGGAACAAATTCTGCTCAAAACGACGCCGCAGACTCTGAAGCGTTTGCGGCATCTAAGGGACACAAATTGAGCGATCCTGCTGACCACCCAATGGTTCAGAACCATCCTTCTGCCAATCCTTCTTTTAAATATTGCCGAACAACAATCTTCTTTAATGTCTTTTTTTATTAACTTTTGCATTTTGACATTTGGAAACCATTAATAATGATCTGAAGTAGAGCAGAGGAAAACCAAATACCGGAGATTCTCCAAGATATCAGGCAGGCTAAAACTCTTCTGGCAGCATATAACCAAAAGAGATCCTCTGAACGCAGCAAGCTCAGCAAAACCAATATTCGTATATTAACTTCTTCTCAGGCCATTGTAAACTGAACGGACACCTAAGCATTCTCGGAATAACACAGGCTACCGAATGCAGACTTTGTGGGGAAGAGATGAAACATTCATCCATCTATTCTAAAACTGCTCTGCACTGTGCAAGTCAAAAGCCTTGCGCCTAAGAGCACATGAAATTAAGGAGGGGGGACTATCTAATCTGGGGCCTTCTGAGATCCAGCAGTCGCATTACCCCCATACCATAGCCCATTTGAATGATTGAAATTTGAAACTTCAAAAACAAGGATAGTTAGTAAATGATCTGTACATCAGCAGCCGTTTGAAAGTGTATCAGAACAAAATTCGGTTGTGGGAGGGACAGTTGCTGTCTGGTAACAGTTACCATTTCAACACGATCTCTGCGTATGAACATACTGCTTTCTCTCAATATGCTGAAGAATTCAAAGTTACTGTCGAAGCACTTTTCTGAACAAATTTAGCGATTTTAAAAACATGGAAGACAGTTTCACTTCATCTGCTACTCCAACAAAAAGTAATGTACAAAATGCTCCAATACACTTGCAAATGGAGTTGGTCGAGCTTCAAGAAAACTCACTCCTAAAATATGAATTTGAAGACGTAGAGTTGTGCGATTTCTACAAAACATACCTCGAAGAAGACCATTTTCCGGAGCTTAGAAAAGAAGAAGATTGATTTCGTTTGGCAGTACTTATAAATGCGAACAGTTCTTTTGAATGATGAAAGTTAATAAACCAAAAAATCGTACAAGGCTGACTGACGATAATTTGGAAAATTCTTTACGCCTCTGTATCAGTGGAATTGATCCAAACATCGATGGATTAGTTTCCCAAATTCAAGCTCAAGTGTCTCATTGATTTCGTTGTCGCTATTTAACTTTCATAGTTTGTAATAATTCCAAATTTCACGATTTAATTATAATGTTGTATGTCTTTTTTTCATTTCATTTTCTTATTTTAATAAATTAGACAGGGAGTGAGACATTTTCCTCTGTATTTCTTGACATTAATGATGTAATGTTATGCTATAATTGAGAAGACCAGTGTTGCTACGATAATTGTAATGGTGATAAAACTAGTTGGATATCTTCCAACCAAGGGCTTCTAAATCAATGTATGAGGTTGCTCAGATTATAAGTAGAGCATTTCTTTTGCTTTTAGTGACAACAGTATATTGAATGGATTAGCTAAATAGGAAAGCTTGATGATAAAACTTTGGCAAGGAAGACAACATCTACAGATAGAAGAAAAAGGAAGCTGTTTAGCACAAAGTGTTGTTAGGAAATGTATTGAATAAGAAGACGATTATGTTTCTTATCAAGATGAGAAAATCACGATTAGGGACAGCAATGGCCATAAAAATTGAAATAAGCTAACTTGAAGATATGTAGCCTAACGCTATTTTACTATAAATACATGTGCATATCTATTAAAACCGACATAAATACAACTTGCAAACAATATAGTATTTCATACGTGTGTAGTTTATTGTCAAAAATCTTATCTGGATAAATTTATAAACTTCGACAATCTGAAATTTAATCTAATTCCTAAATGTAAATCTACAAATTCTTGGTTGAATTCTAAAATGTACTTTGCACAATAAACGCTTTGTTTTAGTTTCACTGCCTTAATCACCTTCTCAGATTATTATATTTTATGATCTCCAAGATAAACAAATTGTAAAAATATGAGTCTATAAAGTAGAATGCATTAATTATAATATTACTAAACTGAAAATAATAAAAACATTAAGATTAAATGGACAAGACAAACTTACGGTCTTGAATTCCCACCGTATGGTACAACTTCTTGCATTGTATTCTCTAGCTGACTTCTCGAGAAGTCACTATTTGAATTATCATCCCCTTCATACAAAACCAGCTGATTGCAGGCTTCCTCTGCATGGCCGCCAGTTCTTACAACAATATCGTATTCATTGTCTTCTATCGAAGATAATGGGTCTTCCGGTATAGAATGAGAGTTTCGAAGATATTTTGGTGGTGGTGAATTCTCTGAATAACTGCCCAATCTAAGCACGACATCGTATTGTCCCTGTTCGGACGAAGATACTGCAGATCTGGTAGGATTGTTTTCATTACTGATATTTCTCGGTTTAATCTTCGGTGATGATAGCTCTTGAGGAATGTTTTCAGTTCTTGAAAATCTATTACGTTCAAGTTTCCTGTTTTTGTTTTGAATACTCCTTCGTACAATTTTAATCGCGGGTTGGGAAGCACTTTTTTGAAGATTTCGCGGTTTGGGCTTCGCGGAAGGTGTATTCTGCGCGGTTGCTCCTATCCCTCTTACAACCTCGTATTCATTGCATTTTTGCATTATAATAACATTATCGTATTATTTCATATCTGATGTCTATCGCTAAAAATTATGAACACCACTTCCTCACTAAAGTTTGGCCCACAACATGTCAATGTCATGGGTTGCCCATATTTGGTCTACTACAATGTCAATGTAAAATGAATGTCTATTTTGTTATCACTGGCAGCACCATCAAAATTGAAATCAGGAAAAGGAACAAGTATATGTTTCCAACTATCCTACCATATAAATGGCTCTAGCTAACAACTTCTCCATTTTTTGATGCAACAAGGTATTACTATATTGTTGAGTAAATAATTAAGCGGTTCTTCGGTTAATGACGCCGAAATTGAAGATTCTTGATCATCAACATATTAAGCGTGTATGTCCCGGTCTGGTTTTTCTTGTCAACAAAAATTAGAACACGCGTACTCAAGCATGTCATTACTTGTAGACTAAAATAAAACAGAAATTAATGACGCAGTATAATCTTGCTGTCCTTCAACGTGTTAATAATTTATTTATCAAAGAAAAAGCAAATTTAAGTATAACATGAGAAGCAAGTAATACTTATTCCCCTCATTCGCTACCTGCTCTTAGACATATTCCACAAACTCTAACCTGTACAGTAAGCCACCTATAGCAAAACACCCTAATACATCGCCGTATCAATACAGGTTAGTTCTCCCTCCGGCATCTCATTCAGCCCATCTCACTTTATCTACTCGACGCTATCCTGCCCGTCATACTAGCACGGCTATATATGTAACGCGCGTACCTCTAAACCGCACCGCTTATTGGCTCATATTTTACCATTACGTCGGCATAACGCGGGAACTGCAGATTGACGTTTCGGTTTATACCGAATGACATCCCTTCGACGAAGCCGGTCCCGTTCCACGCGAGGCTGTTTCGACGACGGGGCCGAAAACGAATTGGGATGTGAGGGGTGCGTAATAAAATTTTATGGCGTGCCTTGTCGTCGAACGTCGCTCTAACATATTGGCGAACGATTAATTTTTCAGATATGCTCTCTCCGACGCCACCACTACCATACCCGAGATATCTTGCCGTGAACGTTAGGGGGATAGAAAGAGGCGTGGGGAAAGCGATGGGGGCTCCCTTTACTGAAATTATATTGAGCGTGTAAAGGTGAAGTGCTGAATAAAAGTCTGTTTAGTTTAAGTCGTTTATGTAAAATGCAGGCATTATGTTTTTTCTCCGAGCAGTTTTAGGTTAGGTTTTCTTACCAATATTGCAGCTTTAGAGTGGAGCATAGCAGTTATTTAACATATATGGAGTAAATTCGATTTTGTGGCCACACCTCGTAACTAACACTCGACCAAAATTTACAAAGACTAAAGCATTGAAAGGAGTAAGAAGAATCAAACTGTAACGAGTTATTAGACGGCGAATATCGCTTGAATACAATCAATATCAATGTTTGGATAAAGCTGGAAGCCGTATTGCAAGAGCAAAGTAGAACTTTTCCCGGAAACACTTATTATTGTCCGAAGACAATCATAAACAGTCGAGCAATACTCGAAGTTACTAAGGCGGCAAATAAATAACTACCCACCACTACCGTTACAAATACTCTTCCGCTAAATTCCCGTCCTGTCGGGACGCAAAAATACAACACCGCGTCTAAAATATCTGACTCTCAAGAAAATACTAAAATGATACTTCGGGATAAAGTGCACTTGTGCAAGATTTCGTATTTAAGTCACTCAACGGGAATTAATATATCAGAGAGTTGGAAGCTGGGCGAATGTTGTAGTAGAGTCGGAGAACGACGCACAACAACAACGAGAAAGAGACGAGAATGGAACAAGACGAAGGACTGCTTTTTCTTTCGGCGAGCTTTCAGCAGTTCAAAGTTCAAATTATTCGAGTTCGAGATACTTTTCAGATTAATGTATCTTTGTTGTCGGCGGACGTACAGCCAGCGCCACCAGACGGAAAGCCAACAAATTTTATGCTTAATTACTTACATGTAATGCGTTCTTGAATTGTTTTCTGTGTTTGGCGCAGTAGGATTATAGGAAACGTTCTATAAGTAACGTTGGAGTTTTAGTTTGTCGCAGTCTGATCTTGCGAAAGGTTATCTATCTTTGGTTCATCGATATTGTACATACATTCCATAGGGTTGGTCCCAAAACTGGCCATTGTGGGACTCCGCTGATGATATTCTATGGTCTACATCCCCCAATCGGTTTCAATGTTCATAAATCTGCACAACAGATACGAGGCTGTAATATCTCATGAATCGTTACCAATTAATTGTTCAGTAGCTTCTTCAGGAAGATATTCCATGAAGCGCTATTAACCGAATTTGTAAAAATTAATGTTATGACAAAGCTCAAAATCTGTGGTATTTCCATGAGTACTAGTGGGTTGCAGTTGCCAGTTCCATTACTTCATTGATTGTATTCATCTTCCTGTCCACATCCAGATGGGAAATAGGTCTATATCACGCTGGTTCTTGCTTTTGAATGCGCGAGTGTAAATACCCGACTTTCGCTAAATAACAAGAAGAAGAAATCCAATATAGGAAGCAATGACAAATGTAAACTTGAAGCGGTAGAAGGAAGGCGGTGGTTGTTCGTATCGCGTCTTAATGTTAATACCATGATTGACGATATTAAACAACTGTTGGAGGAAAACTGTGTACGGGATAGTGAGTGTAACAAATTAAATATCTCTGCATTTACAGTAGGAATTAGTGCTGGGGATTCCAAAATAATATTTCGTTCGGAGATTTGGCCCAAAAATGCCATTGTTAGATATTACAATGCACACAAACTCAATGCCGATAAGAGCAATTTTTTCCCAAAAAAGTCGTCTCAAGCAGAGAATGTATAACCCGGGTTATACATCTTAACGTCCGTAAGTATAAACAATAATGATGAAAGTTAATTAGTTCTGGGTGAATCGGTCAATTGTTTAAAAAAAATATACTCAGTTTACTGTAAACTTGAGCTTTCGCTGATTTATTGTCAGCTTCATCAGAAGGTACACTATAACAAAAGCAAAGGGTATCTAAAGTGACTAGTTTATAACAGAAACATGAAACAACTTACGTCATGAGTTGCGTTGTGTAAGCAACAGAGAATCATGGTAAACAAATTACACTCACAAATTAAAATCATTAAATAAACCACGTTAAAATGACAAATACTTTAACAAAAGTCAAAACAGCACACACCATGGTCGCCAGGCGGCAAGGTGAAAAGCACATGGTAAATGTTAGGTTAAAAATTGGCAACTAAACTGTATTAAATTGGAGGAACTAAATTCTGAGTGAATGCAAAGATCAGTGGCGCAACAGCGGGGAACGTCTTACTTTAACTTACAGTTTTACAGAAGTGAATCAATTTGAAACAACTGAAAAGGTCAGGTCCCTACCTCAACACCCCAACGTAATGACAAATGAATATATATTGCTATGGTTGATTATGTCACTTCTGAAATTAACAGTATTAGGCAATTTATTAATGTAGTACATCTCTAGAAATAACCTTCTTCTGTAGTGTTGTTCACAGCACAAAACACGAACCCCATCGTAGTCGAAAGTGTGATTGTGTCTGAAGCAATGATCAACGAATGAAATTACAGATGATGTAGATAAATCATTTGATTCCTTTTTCGGAGAAATTTTATGGTATTTTGACCTATACTGCCAGAAGAGGAGGAGCAAATTGCGTGATAGGCTAGGAAAGGAATGGATTACGAGGCACTTAATAGAGGAAAACGAAGAATTAAAAAATTAATTTTGCTTATCTCAATTAACAAAATCTACTGAACTCCTTTAAGTATATAAATGTAATAAAAAATACACAAAAATAATATAAGGTCAACCAAAAGGAAATATTTTTTTAATGAAATAAATGGGGCTAAATCTAAAACTACAATAATATGGGAGCTTGTTAACAGGGAAACGACCAGAAAACACAACACGCCAGATATTATCCTAAGGGAGGAAGCGCAAATTAGAAAAGGGCAAATTAGAAAAGGGCGTTGCTGAAATCTTTGGACAATACTTCTCGACTGTTTCGGAGTTGAAGTCAAGAGAGCATTTTCAAGGAAATCTCTCAACGAGCTGCACAACCATGTGTTCGGACCTCGATGTTTTTTCCGGAAGTATTGCCGAATGAATTACAAAATGTGATATTGCAAATCGATTATACTAAAGCACGGTTTTTGGTTCTAGAAAATAGTATAGAAAAAGTGGCGTTAGGTGACCCATTTTTGTGGTGTTAATAGATATAACGTTGAAATTATTTAAGATATTCCTCAATCACTTTCTACAGTGTATCTCTCAAATTTCATAATCCTCGTTTTATTTTTGTTTGGTAAATTTAATTAGTCATATTTTGTTACTCTCATACTGAATTGTAAACTCATACTGATTGCGAACAAAAGTATTATTGGCGCATAGGACTTCCCTTTATTTTGTGTATTGGTATTTGGTATATTTAGGGGTTCCCCAAGTTTTTGCGTATTACGTTATACATGCATATATGATTATAAACCACGCTTAAAGTCACTGTATCATATGTCGAAATGATTCGAAAAAAGAGTAGCAGGGGGACGTAGGTACGCGCCTGCGTTAGAATAGCATAGAAGGTCAGTTGCATTCTGTTGACGAAATATAGTAGTTGATGTTTTCGTAAATATAACACGCTGGTACCTTCTATATTCGATTTGGCATATCTTTTTATCGATGAATTCCAAATTGATATTTGTTTTGAAACTGTTCGTCGGATAATTAATAACTTCGAAAATTATGACTGTTTAAATCGGCTTAAACATAAACAAGAGAAGATGCTACAAAGCGAGAAACGCGACGTTGTAATTTGCGCCGCTGTAGACAAGCAAGCACAGCAGTCTCTGCAAAATATAGCTGAACAATTTGATGTCTCCCACACTGCGGGTCACAGAATGCTATAGGTTAGGCAAAACAAATGAAATATATGCCAGTACTGAAAACAAACGCTTAAAATTTTGTGAGAAAATTATTGAACAACGCAACAATGATGGCTCCTTTATTGCAAAAATAGTATCTTCGTTCTTGTTGCATGGCCGCCATAACCGAAGCGTTTCCAGGTATTGGTCACAAAGGAATAGACATCTTACTTACGACGCTCGAATACAATACCCTGTAAAACTAAATGTTTGGGCTTGCCTGTTAGATAACCACATAATTGGGCCATTTTTCATAGAGGGAAATCTCAATTCAGTAAAATATCTAGATCTTTTGCAGAATTGCACAACACAACTTTGCTAACTAGCTGGAGCGCTATTCGCTGGCCTCTTAGATCACCTGATCTTTCCCCAAACGATTTTTATCTATAGGGGGTATCTGAAAACTTCAGTTTATGGTTTTCGCCTAGGCCTAATACTATAGAAGAATTGCGATCACAAATTGTCCATCGTATAGAAACTATTCCACCACAAACAATTGCAAATACTGAAAGAAGCTTTTTCAATAGAATAGGATATTGTTACTTTGCGTCAGGAGATCGTTTTGAGCATTTAATACCATAATAATTTACCCAATCATTTATTTACGTAAACTTTCCCCGCGAAATATTTTTCGGTATAGTTCTTGCAGGAATGTTCTTTGCATTTTTGACGTAAATAAAACATATTTTTGTTTATTTTTCTGTGTCCTTTTAATCAGTAATCAATACAGTATAAGTAAACTTAATAAATTAATTTATAGTAATAAAGCTTACATTCGCAGTTATTAAAGACAGTAAGACAGCTTATTATTGGTATGGATCGTTCTGACCCATTTACCAAATGCTTGGCATTTACTTCTGGATAATAGGAAGGTTAAAAGGCACATATTTCTTGGTAACATTTACTGGGTGGGTTTCAGTGAAAAATCACTTTAAATAGTTTAAGATGGCGGTTACGCCCCCCTAGCAACCATCTTGGAAGTCTGATAATATTTTCAGCGGTCTTCTTTTGACAAAGTCTCTCGGATGAAGAGTTATAGATACAGCACTTTGTATTCTTAGCTGGCCACCCCGCACATGCGGAATTAGCTGGTAAGTTCATCGTCCTTATCTGCTATTCATGCACTTTGCCTGGCTGTTTTCTACAAAGTCTGCTCTAGCCACCCAGCCATTTTTCTTATCATACCTTTCCCTTCTCCTCTTAATCAAAGAGATCAATACCTGGACTTCATGCGAGGATGTTGGCAGCTTCACTCGAAATGGAAGCACTACATATTCGGATAACTACAAGCTTTTGCACCCTAAGCAGCCTCATCAGTACGATGTTATTTTGCTACTTAAACAGGAGCAGCGTACAGAATTTGAGACGGCACAGAATTAGATAATACTCGATTTTTGGATGGTGCTGGACCTTCTAGGTTTGACATTCATCCAAACAGCGCTGAAGCAAGTTTGTTTATTTCCGATAATCATTCTCCGTTCTAGCCATACTTCCCAGTACTTGCTGCTGTAATGGTGACACCCAGAACTTTGGAGCACATTTGGGAGATCTTTCCCTTTTAAGTAAAGAAGACTACCTCCTATTATTCAAACGCCAGCTGCAGTCTGTGTTGCTATCGCTAAGTCTTCGATACTATACAATTTTAGAACTAGACATTTTAGCTAAAATTGGGAGAAAAGGGAAAACCTGTTCTCGCAAAGCATATCCACTTATTCTATTCTCATTTATTCGTTTTGTAGGTAGCTAGTTGTTCGTCGATGTAATCGCCGAATGAGAAAGAAATAGCGAAGGGTGGAAACGTACCGGAGAAAGAAAAAAACGAGACAAAAAGACGAGAGAAAAAAACTTAATTGAATTTCCGGAATCGTTGTATTGTCACGTGTAACTTCAATTAGATGGTAAATCATTCTGTCAAAGACATTCGATTCGTCGCGGAGAACGCGGATCGACTTTCCGATTGCATTTAATCATGTGTGTGATGCGAACTCTCTCGCCTATGAAATTAGATGGGCGAGATATTCAAATTTCTGTATGCAAAGTGCTTTTTCTTATTCAATACCGTTCGATGTGTGCATGCCGGAATGCCACTGATATTATTTTTTCAATAAAATAAGAGGAAAATAGGAAATAAATTTATTATTCACACTGTATCCAGAACGACCGTAATGAATCTTAATTGCAATTAATCTAACCGGGAAAAGAGAAAGAGGGAATGCCACTTTCACGACATGTTCGGCTAATAATGTTAAGAATTTAAATTTACGTGCTTTGGAGAAAAACGCACGGGGTTAAATTAAATTAAGACGTAGAAGAATAAATTGGTAGACTGGCGTGATGCTAAGAAAGCAAGAAGGAAGTAAAAAAAGAAACGAGGGAAAAGAAAAATCAAGTGGGAATGTACAGCACGAAAGTTGAAGGGAAAAAAGGTTTAAAGCGTTATATTAGGCGAGTCGCTTGCAAGAAGCGAATGTAGCAGTGGCTGTAGTATAAGTGCTACTACAGCTGGAGCTATCTTTATCTCATTACTGTTTGCGTTAGGCTTTCCTTAGAGAGAGTCTGCATCGGCTTTCTTTTGGTGCGTTGCTGTACTTCGGTATCCCTTTGAGTCGGGAGTCAACTAGATTACTACCTTTTCTATGAGAGCGCCCCAAAAGAGTTAGTATCATGTAGACGTGAGGTCATAGCGATCACACTTGTATCTTTTACTCTGTTTGGTTGTAGAAGCATGCTCTAGAATCAGACGACTAGCGGTAGATATTTGTTTTTTTCCTTGGAGATGTAATGTACGATGTTACTTGTTAATATTTAAAATTTTTAATTTTCTTAAACAAATTACAGAAATCTCAAACTTTTTAAAGATGTTAGGTTTTAGATGTGCTTGAAGATAAAAATCAACGGCATATTAGAGTTCAAATTAGCAATTTCGTTCACGAACTAAAGCTGAGCAAAAAAGATGAGGAGAAGGAATGGTTTTGGAATGGATCAAGTACTTGATGAGGCTCCGAGAGAAACTATGAGCAGCTTTAATATTTTGGTTAAACACCTTATAATATAATTACAGGTGTTTATCCTGATCGTGGGGCAGGTTTGGAAAATATTATGGATATTTGACGCTTTTCTTGGGTACTATGTTGACGTTGTCTATCCTGAAAGCGAGACCTTCTCGTTTTCTTTTTTTGATGATTATCAGCGCTTCTGTCTTCTCCGGGGCAAGTGTTAATCGGTTGTCTTTCATTCGAGTGCTTATCAGTTTAAGATTTGCATTGGTAATTCTCATTAGGTCCACCTTAGTTTCCGCCGTGACTATCAGTGCCAAATCATATGCAATACTTTTTGCACGTCCTTGCAATGCAATTTCCAGTACTTCGTTATACAGGATGTTCCATAACGTGGGCCCCAGGACTGAACCTTGCGGCACTCCTGCATAGACCTCCAGTATATCTGTCTTCGTCACTTGGATACGGTCTTTCAATTATTCGTCAATGATGTTGACGAGATACGCTGATATCTTCCAGTTTTCAGTTTCTTCAGGATTAAATTCCAACTAGCTGAATTAAACGCGTTTTGAACGTCAAGAGTTATTAGCACATTCCATCTCATTCCGTTTGCCTGGGTTACTTTTCTTATTATTTCGAGCGCCTGCAGAGTCGAGCGTCCTTTCCTAAAGCCGTATTGGTGCCTCGCTAGGCCTCCTTTGGCTTCCATTTCCTCTTCCAGTCTCCGTCGTATCAATGCTTCGTACAGCTTGCTCAAGGCATTTAAGAGACAGATCGGCGTGTTGTACTTTACTGCTGCTTGGCATTCTTGAGCACATTGTCCAATGGCACAATTTGATCCACTTCTGTATCTGATTTAGATTTGTCCATATTATATCAGACTATAGACGAGTGCTGCAGCTTAGGTTTACCAAGCAATCTTAGATTGCCATTTATTTCTGTGTGGATTGATGTTCAGGTAGTCGCACAAACACTATGACCCATTTTGATTTGATGAGTCACACTGCATGCGTGCATCGGTCACTTTCTTCCCCATCAATACTCTTGTCAAATTTGAATACATGACCACTTGGACATAATGACCCGTAGCATCTGCGATAACACACCCTGCATAATTAAGACAAAAAGGTGGTAAATTTCGACGAATAGTCTTTGCAGTTTCTTTAGTGTGTACCACAGAGATAAATTATTTGCTGTTTACATTAAATCCCTGCCAAAAGTCCTTAATCATTGCAGCATTTGTAAATATACTGATAGTAGGTATAGGATCATTTCGGCCACCTTCCACCGCTCCTACCTTCGGTAGGTATCGGTGGTCAGAACCTGATCTATACCAGGTAAGGTATTGCCAAAACCAGATAAGCTGTTGCTAAAACCAGGTTTAAACCAAGTAAACTGATGCCATGGCAGCGAAGTTTAGAGATTAGGCCAAGCATACGCATTAAAACTGGAACGGTGGGAAAGGGGGTGTTGCGTAAAATACACGGGGGTGTAAAGCATAATGACGGCACATGGAGGAGAAGACAGAATAAAGAAGCGATGGAGCTATTCGGTGAGACAGGCATTATTCATAAAATATGAGTCCGAAGAGCAAGTTGGTTAGGACATGTCTATCGGATGGCCCCACAGAGGCATGCGAAAAGGACACTGGTGGGGGGATGCGGTGGAAAGCATAGAAAAGGAAAACCAAAAAAGAAATGGTTGGAGGATGTGAAAGCGGACATACGACTATTGGGGATACCGGACTGAGAAAGAAGAGCAACAGATAGGAGGCAATGGAGAGAGATAGTGGAGAGAATTGCCATGGTCCATAAGGCCTGAAGTGCTTATATATATATATATATATATAAACTGATGCCAAGTCTACCTGGTTTAGACCTAGTTTTAGCAACAGATTACCTGGTTTTGACAATAGGTTACCTGGTTTTGACAATAGGTTACCTGGTTATGGCAACAGCTTACCTGGCTTAGACCTGGTTTTGACAACAGCTTTCCTAATTTAGATCTATTTTCGGTAGATATCGGCAGCCGAAACCAGATCTAAACCAGGTAAAGTGTTGCCAACACTAGATCTAAACCAGGAAAACTTGGCATTAGTTTACTTGGTTGAAACGTGGTTATGACATCAGCTTACCTGGTTCTGGTCACCGATGCCTACCGAAGGTAGGAGTGGTAAGAGGTGGCCCAAATAGACCTATACCTACTGCTGAGGATACATAATTATGCTCATAATTTCTTGTTGATCAAATTGACTTTGACATTAATTGATACCACTGGCGAGCTACTGCCATCCAGTGGCACATGATGTATTCTGCCCACATTCTTGAGATAGTACTTCAGAGAACGATGGCCGATAAATAAATTGTTCTGAGTGTCTTACTTTGTGAGCGTTGATTGTGTGCGAAGAGTTTTCTTCTGTTTCCAACTATTAGAGATGATCTCTAAGAGAATAAATTGCGGTCTAGTGAAGTCATGACCGAAGTCTTAGTGCTTTTTTGTGCAAGACCATGACTAATGCCTTATCCTCACATCCTAAGTGACCTGCTACCCACAGGAGTGTAACTGTGGGCCAGGGTTTCGAGATTTGAGAGAGAGAGAGCAAATAGTTGTACACTAGCTTGTCCGCAAAGGTAAACGTCTATAATACGTCTAATGCTGCCTGACATTTTTGGGTACACTGTTCAGTGGCATATAAAATAAATGACATTAACATAAACTGGTGTTCTATTATTGACCTGACTTTTCTGCGATCAGAAGAATGTACTTTCTTAGCAAGCCTTAGTGCCCCCCCCCCTACTCCCTCGCCGGTTTTGGTTATAAATTAAAAATGTGTCCCAAAAAGGAGGCGGTAGTAGGATTTAAATACACTGTCGTTTAGTGGGGGAATAATCCGCTTGATGTGAAGATCCTGTATAAGCTAGATACAACTGACAGCTGTAGAATGTAATACATATAAGGTCGTGAACCTTATGACGTCGTTTTAAAAGGAGCACATCTAGTTCAAGGCTGGTCAGAAAAGTAGCTTATCTGATTGAGGACTGATTGTGAAGTTAGTTATTCTCACAACCAACCCCTATCTTCAAAATAACCGCCTTAAAATCTTCAGTGGAAGAACTTCACCTGAAGGATAGGAGAAATTATCAGCAACTTCTTTAGTTGGACCTGGATAAGGCGATCGAGATGCTTAGCTTCTTGAAGACTCATTTCGGGCAACTGGACATCGGTTTACATGATTTTGTCCTCTTTTGGAGTTTATTTTATTAGGTCCAAAACCAGTCAAAACAACATTTTTAGTAGATAAAAACCAGGTAAATTGTTTGTAATTTCTGGTAAAGTATCTGACTTAATGGAGCTCGTTGTGGTTGGCTGCACTGTATCATGTGGCCAGATATGACAGGCACTTTCTTGGAAATCATCTGAAAAATTATCTGTTAAAAAAATCCTTCAAAAACTTTTTGGTGCAGCAATTATCCTCAAGGCTACAACTTTCGGTACTTATTTTGCAAAGACGCTTCCACCTTTGATCGTTGATTCGATCCATCTGATAGTATTGTTTGATCTAATTCGTGTATTATCAAAGACACCATCTATGCCAATAAAAGCATACAGAGAATGTAGACTTAAACATGAAAACATTAAATAAGCAAATTAATTAAAGTAGAACAGATGAAATACTTAAATAGTTTTGATGGGAACGTTTTTTTCCTTTATTCTATTTTTTCCCTAGAACTAAATTCTCCTACAAAGGTGCTGATTTTCGTTAGCATCTTTTCCTCCTTTAAGGGGCTCGACTCGTAATTAACGAACCGGCAAAATGTCATCATCATTGTCTCGAGTCGACTCTTTATAACCTCATGTATATTTCCATTAGGGCGAGCCCGTTTAGTATTCGTATCGTGTTCGAGGTTCGTAGCGGAGCCTGTTAGTTGTTCTATAAAAGTAAATCCTGCGAAGACGTGCTAGGCTTCCTGTCCTGCTGCTTTCGCTCTTTTCGGTATTCTGTTCCTGATCCGTCCTGATACCCCGTCACCCATACACTTACTTTAAAATTACATTTGATTTTGATGCGATTGAGGAAGGGACTTTTGCGCTGTCGTCGTATGAGTATGTTTGCGTAAGTGTGTGTTTTTAAGTTTTCTTCTACTAGAGACAAATTGTCGATTTCCGAGATAAAAATTTCCAACTCCGCCAGAATTGAGGACAACAAGAATAGAGAAGTATATTTTACCAGCATGCATGGTGTGATTTCATGATCTATTAGGTGAAATAACGTATTCTGAAACATGAATACTGAAAGTTCTAACGATCAATTGCATTTGAAATGCAAATTCATACACGTAAATCTCCAACTATAATGCAATATATTCGTAAGCCGAGCACTATGCTAACTATTTATCCGGTTATCCGACCGCAGTTTCCAAACATATTCGCGTCATTACAGCCAATACAATATAACGCTCCTATTTCGGACGAACCTCTCCTACATATATTTTTTGCTGTTGTTGTTCGCCATACGTACCAGCGTCAAAATACCCTTCACCGAGCATCCGACAATTCTGAATAAATTTAATTAATAACAGAGATGGGAAGAGAGGCGCGATGGGCCGATAAACACAATAAAACCGAGCGGGATAGATATGCAGGAGAGAATAGTATGTATGTAGTATGTGTGTGTGGAGAGAACGAAGCGCGACCGGCCGCAATGTTAGTACTTTGACAACGTAATAAAGCATCCGTGGCAGCGAATGAATGTGAGGTTAGTCTAGCATAGACCGATTCAGCTGATTGTGCGAAACCGGAACATTCATTATCACTGTGTCTGTTCTACATTCCATTTTAACTGACACTGACAACGTATTTTGTATATAATGTTTCCCAATTATTACTTATCAAGTGCACGGATTACTACAGTTTGTTGGGTGCTCGGATATCTACATATACAGTGTGTCCAAGATAAGGATCCTAAGCATGGGAATCTCAGTACCTGTAGGAGATACAGCTTAGGTTAAATTAGAAAAAAGTTGCGTTCTTTGACGCTTATTTACATGCCGTGTAGAAACTTGAAAAATGTTCATGGCCTGCTGAGATATTTGGGAGAAACGGGAATTTGACAATATGGATTTTATTTCTTTCTGACTTTATTTGAAGAGATAGCAAAAAACGAATAACACTTTCTCATTGGTACTTTTAAGGTACTACATGACGGTATTTTTAGATTTTATATCTGACGTTTTGTTTTCGAGAAACCATCATCAACTTTATTTTTTTATATGGCCCGAAAAAAAAGTACACCTGGTATCTGATTCCATTTTTTATTACCAATTCAACGATGTATCACGTGCCATATTTTTTGTAGTTTAGAGGAAAATTGAATTTTTTCTATTTCTTTAAAATTCCCGTTTCTCCCAAATATCTCAGCAGGCCATGAAAATTTTTCAAGTTTCTACACGGCATGTAAATAAGCTTCAAAGAACGCAACTTTTTCCTAATTTAACCTAAGCTGTATCTCCTACAGGTACTGAGATTCCCATGCTTAGGATCCTTATCTTGGACACACTGTATATCTCAAAGTTGAAATAGTTACTATGTAAAGGCTTTCCAATAAGAACGATATGATCTTAAAATGAAATAAAATCGAAATGATTTTCGATATAGCCACACTTTTTATAATATCCTGTACACGAGTGAATTCGACGAATCCAATTTTCAACAACTTTGTGCAATAAATCGGCCGTAATCTCACGAATGCAGCAGCGTTCAATGTTCAATCTCAGAGCAGCGAATGTTTGTGGCCTGTTTGCATAAACCTGCGATTTTAAATAACCCCACAAAACGCAATCTAAAGGAGACAAATGACAACTTCTTGGAGGCCAGTTGAATTCCTTGAAATTATCCTTTCTCCAAACTTTTCTTGCAGTATGGCGATAGCTTCACGAGCAGTGTGACATGTAGTGCCGTCTTGCTGGAACCACTATCTTCTAAATCAAGCGCATCCAAATTAGGCCATAAAAATTGTCGGTATCGTTCACCATCACTGTAACTGAATCTCCTACCTCATTTTGGAAAACAAATGGTCCAACGATACCATCATACCATACACCACACCATACAGTTACCTTCAGGGGATGCAAGCGTTTCTGGTGAATCTTTTGTGGATTGTTTTGACACCAAAAACGGCAATTATGCTTATTTACGTAACCCCTTAACCAAAAAATGAGCTTCATCTGAAAAGATAATTTTTTCCGCAAAATTGCTATCCCTTTCAAGTCGTTCTAAACTCCAAGCAGCAAATTCGCGGCGCCGACGTTGAAAAGAACATTTTATATACGTAATTAAAATCCAAAAACCATAGGGGACATTTTTTTCAGAACAAAGGTTGAAAAAACCTAGCAACTTGAGAAAGCTTTGTATAGGTATGCTGTTCCTACAACAGAGAACCATCCATGTTCATATTTCTTCTACGAGGAAAGGCACAATTATTTTACGAGCAAATTACTGTGGGTGGCTCGAGGAATTTAAAAGACGCCACGGAATTAAGTTTTTAAAAGTGCGTGGGGAACGACTGTCCAATGATGAGAGTGCCGTTTAAACAAGAGTTTACAAACAACTCTGCTCCTGGTAGACAAATATCCAAATATAGATTACCATTTGAGGAGCGTTCATGCAAAATCAGACATATCCACATAATAAAGTTTCGAGAAGAACAAAAAAAAACAGTTTATTCTAAAAGTATTGGATTATAATTGTGCGACGTATATGACAAGTAGTATAGCAAATAATATTTTTAACACTGTTGTGGTTATGGAAAAATGTACGCCCCTTGATGAAAAAATTTAAAAAACTAGTGGATATGTATTGTTTTGCGTGAATGCAAGTGTTGCTAGCAACACTGGCAACACAGTGTTGCTGCAAATGTGTCTGGTTTTGTTTGAACATACAATTCCATTTATTATTGTTTTACGAGAAAAAGAGATTAAAAAAATGGTAAACATTTTTATTGACAAATTGAAATGAAGAATACAACAGGAAACAACAAATACAACAACGAGTCGTGTTTCAAACAGTCATAGACAAGTTCAATTTCTTTACTATACTCTGCGTTGTCTCATTCTACTTGCGTCTGTGGTATATCTTCGACAAAAATTTTCTGTCTTGTTTTGCTCAATATACTAAGTTTAGTTTTCAAATGGATATGTGTGATTTTAACCGAACTGACTATACTTATTGTGGTTCAGATTACTATGGGATAAAACTCGAAACGAACAAACGATCAAGTACACTACCAGATCATACCAAACTAAATTTTGGTCAAAAGTGGAGATGTATGATTTTGCATGAATGCTTCTCATTTATGCCTTGCTGTAAATTATCGGAAACGCATAAACTTCAAGTCTTGTTCTTGGAAAAGCCGAAAAGCGAAAATTAACTAATGCCACCTAAAGTACAGCAAACTTTTGGAATATTTAGAAATTTTTACAGATAAAAAAAATTTCAACAGATTTTGTAATTTTTTTCAAATGTAATTTTGTAAATCTTTTAAATTTTCGTTTAATAATAATAATCGTTTAAATTTTGTTTTGTTGACTTTTTTCAAATTTTTACAATTTTGAATACTTACTTATTTATAGCCATTTTTTTTAAATTTTCACATTTTTTTATAAATGTTTGCAAATGTCTAAAATTTTTGCAGATTTTTAAGGATTTTCGCAATTTCTTAAACTTACAATTTAATGTTCGCACATTTTGCAAATTTATTAAATTTCTGACAATTTGTTAAATTTCTGCAATATTTTCGTTTTTTGTTTTAATTTTTGCAATTTAAAAATTTTTCGAAATGTTGTAATCGGTTTTAAGTGTAATTTTACAAATTATTTAAGTGGTTTCAAATGTAATTTTTCAAATTGTCGATTTGTTATTATATACATATATTAAACTTGGATTTCTTAAAATTTTTATAATTTCTTAAAATTTTTATTTCTTAAACTTTTTGTAAATGAAAATTTTTGCAGATTTGTAAAATTTTCGCAACATTTTCGTTTTCCTTTAATTTTTGCAATTTACAAACTTTTTGCAAATTTTGCAGTTTTCAAATGTAATTTTCAAATTTTGTCAGTGGTTTCACATACAATACTTCGAATTTTGTATTTATCAAACTTTTGCAATTTTAAAAATTTTTACGATTTCTTAATATTATTGTAAAATTTTTATGCAAATTTATTGTTCTTGGAAAAGCGGAGACACCCGTATTTAAGAATGCCTCGCTACCAGTAACATATAAGGGATCCAAAAGGGGTTGAATGACTAAGAAAATATTTTCCATTTGGTTTAATCATCACCTTATTCCTAATGTTAAACACTTTTTTAGAGTATAAATAGATCTCAAAAAGAATTATTATTAATTGATAATACACCTTCGCATTTCGTAAGAAAAAAATTAACTCTTGCTAATGCCACCTAACGTACAGCACTCTTTTGGATTATTTTCAAATTACTTAAAATTTCTGCATAAAATTTTTTCAGATTTTTGTAATTTTTTCAAATATAATTATATAAATATTTTAAATTTTGTATTTGTTAGTAAACTTGGACTTTTTTTAAATTTTTGCAATTTTAAATATTTATATACATTTTTTTAACATTTTCACATTTTTTAAAAAATACTTCCAAATGTAATTTTCAAATTTTGTCAGTGGTTTCAAATATAATTCTTCAAATTTTGTATTTATCACTTTTGCAATTTTTAAAAATTTTTACGATTTCTTAATATTATTGTAAAATTTTTATGCGAATTTCTTGTTCTGGGAAGAGCGAAAACTCCCTCTGTGTTTAAGAACGCCTCGCTACCAGTAACATATAAGGGATCCAGAAGGGATTGAATGACTAAGAAAATATTTTCCATTTGGTTTAATCATCAACTTATTCCTAAATATTTATAGTTAAACAATTTTTAGAGAGTATAAATAGATCTCAAAAAGAATTCTTATTAATTGATAATGCACCTTTGCATTTCGTAAGAAAAAAATTAACTGTTGATCCCAATTTTGGCATTTTGCTAATGCCACCTAAAGTACAGCAATCATACAACCGATGGATTAACATGCTATTCACAATGTTGTACAAGAAAGCCTTCTTGTTACGGTATATAATGTCGTTTGAGGATGGCAACATAGCATAATATTTAACCTGAAAAATGCCTTTGACGCTTCATACGACGCCAGGGAATGTGTGACAGCTGATCGTGAACAGTTGGGGCAAGCTATTACCGAAATGGGAAGAAGATGACGATCTCGTGCTTTCCGAAATTAGACAGTTGTGTATAAATTCCAGTGTGGCGCATAAGGATATGACTGATATACAAAATATAGTAAAGAATATTGATCCAAACGTGCGTAATGACGAGATATTGAATTGGGCTTTCGGAAAACATGAAGATATACCAACAGTAATAGAACGTTACAAATGGTGACGAAATCTACGATGAAGACGATACAAGCCATTTTATCGCAGTAGGTACGTAACGTACGTCATATTGAAGTCATCAAGCATTTTGAAAAGTGCATTGCATGGGTTCAAGAACTCTATTTCATTAGAAATTCATTTAATGAAAACTGTTCTCGTACAAATTCTAGAGTGTGATTGAACACGTGCTGCCATCTATAGCAGCGAATGAACTGAAAGAGCACATTTACGAAGCCTGCACACTGCATATCTTTTCTTTATTAGCGGATGCTTCGAATGTAGACTCGCTAGAATTACTGCCTCATTTGATCTGTAACTTTTTGACTTCTTGAAATAGGTACTTCCATTTGCAAGATGCACTCGTATTAAAAAGAATTAAAGAAAACGCGCAATATAATTAGAATTCTTATTTAAATAACTGTACATAATTAAATGAAATTAGTATGTCTCACAAATACACTGTATTTTTTAATATTCATTAATAAAATTAAATAAACTGCATTATTTCAATGTGTGTTAGTTCTAGTTTTTTTTTGAAAACGCTGCTAAATCGGACAACCTCGAGGATTTGGACAGGCCATGAATTTTATGTGTCGGGATTATCGAGTTTGTATTGTATATTCAGTTTCGCTGAAAAATTTTAATCTTGAAATTTTACTACATTTTTGTATGAACTCGTTGAAAAATTTCCTATCTGAAATATCAAAAGTGCAATGAACAATCAAGACAGTTGGAAATTATTTGAAACGTCAAATCTATAGTTATTCTATAGCTACAGAATTCAAGGAAAATGATCCTGAACGTCGACCCATATCCATTACGGTAAATTCTGTAATCTCATAGTACCTATTTCAAGAAGTCAAAAAGTTACAGATCAAATGAGGCAGTAATTCTAGCGAGTCTACATTCGAAGCATCCGTTAATAAAGAAAAGATATGCAGTGTGCAGGCTTCGTAAATGTGCTCTTTCAGTTCATTCGCTGCTATAGATGGCAGCACGTGTTCAATCACAGTCTAGAATTTGTACGAGAACATTTTTCATTAAATGAATTTCTAATGAAATACAGTTAAATTGCAAAATTTCATAAACGATCAAACATGTGAATCATTCTTCGCGATATTTTAATATCATTTCAATGTATATGTACTTTCAATATGAATTCCTATTCGTTTTTGTATTCATGAAAGTTGTAGCTGGGGAAATTTTTGTAATTGTTCGGTGATTCCCCTGGAGCGATACGGCTGGTAGTATCTGTATCGGCAATCTATTAGATGCTGTGCGCGATCTCTTACGACAATGGGAAACGTGAGTCACTTAAAATATACATAAATCACTCGGATAGGCGACGGAAACTGGATGCTAAGGAATATACATAACACATAGAATACTGGAAAACATTCAATGCGCCCTGATAAATGTCGAATGTAAATTCAGTGAAATATCGTTTCACACCGTTCCGTATACATACGAAATAAATTTTTAAGAATGCCAGTAGATTTACCGCGTATGTGATGCTGTTTTCGGAACGTTATACGTATTACGCGGAATGAATAACGTCGAATTTAAGACAAAACGAATTTATTTACGGCGTCTCGGCGTGTGCTACCTAGGGCGGTCAAACTTCATTTAAATCCGATCTGTATTCATCAATTCTCTAGTCTCTTCATAGACGAATAAGGCATTCAATGTGTTCTTTTGAGCAGGATAGTTCTAGTCCTGTTTCATGTTGTCGCAACATAATAGCTTGACTGATTTGAAAGATAAATGGTAGAACAAGACGAGAAAACATCAGAAATAAAAGCAGTACTTCAAGATCTTCTTCGAAAAGCGCTTATCAAAGATTGTGAAGATTTGGTCATTATCTATTTCAAACCCCAAGTGTAAACATACATAGATGTAAGTTCTATATTAAAACCATTGAAGAAAGTGGCAGAAAATTCAAAAGTAATGAAGCACAAACTGCAAGTACCCATGGCAGGCCAAAACTGTTGAAAATAAGTTCGAAGTTAGAAGAAACGCTTTCAGAATATTAAGAAATGATGAAGATATGAAATGAAATTCATAAGGAATTTTGAAAAATTTAACAGGAGAGTTGAAGTAAAATTTAATGAAAACCCCAGAATCATAGAAGAAACCGTTGCAAATTTACAGAACTGGTTAGATCGATAAATTTCAGTTATCAGAGCGCAGCAACTATTGCAAAGACGAAAGTCCTTTCTAACTTCCGTTCTAACTTTTGCTGGAAGAATCATAGCTAATCTATGTTGTGATGCAATACGTAGCACGTGCAACAGCGAACGCTTACCCATTAAGACAAATTTCTATTTTCTATAATAAAGAAAATACCCATGCAATTTTATCCAATTGGAGACACCCTGTATATAATTTTTGTAAATCTTCTCTAAATGATAAGATTTTGAGTTAATTTTTCTAGATATCTGTTTGATTTTCCGTAATTTTTATCCATTCTCCAAATTCTTTCAAATTTTGTAAATTTTTCCAAATTTTGTACATTTTTGAATTCAACAATTTTTACAAATTTTGTATTTTCAAACTTTTGGAATAGGTATTTTCAAATTTTTACAATTTTTATCAAATTAACATTAACACATAAATTTGTATTTATTTCTCATTATTATTATTATTAATTTCTGTTTAAAATATTCGCAATTTTTCTTAAATATAAAGTTTTCCTATTTTGTATATTTTTCTGATTATCGCTTTTCCAATTATAATTTTTCAAGTTCTGTGAATCTTTTCAAAATTATTAAATATTTTTAAATTTTGTACGTATTTGCTTCCAAACTTGGGAGTTTTTCAAATTTTTGCAATTTTGAGAAATTATAGCCATTTTTTAAAATTTTCACATTTTTTTTTAATATTTGAAAATGTAAATTTCGAATTTAATTTTCGCACATTTTGCGGATTTGTTAAATATCTCACAATTTGTTAAATTTCTGCAAAACGTTCCTTTTTCTGTTTTAATTTTTACAATTTAATCATTTTTGCAATTTTTGTAAGTTTTCAAATATAACTTTTCCCGCCAAATTTCGCCCAAATTTTGTAATTGTTTTCAAGTGTATTTTTTCAAATTATAGTAAGTGTTTCAAATCTAATTTTTCAAATGTTGTAAGTAAGTGTTTTCTAATCTAATTTTCCAAATTGTTTATTTGTTATCAAACAAATTTTCTTAAACTTTTTACAATTTTTTAAAGATCAAATTTTTGCAGATTTGTTAAATTTCCGCAACATTTTCGTTTTCTTTTAATTTTTGCAATTTAAAAAATTTTTGCAAATGTTTTCAAATGTAGTTTTCAAATTTTGTCAGCGGCTACAAATGTAATTCTTCAAATTTTGTATTTATCAAACTTTCGCATTTTTTTAACATTTTTACAATCTTTTAATATTATTGTAAATGTTTAAAATTTTTGCAGATTTGTGAAACTTCTGCAAAATTTACTCCTAAATTAAAAAAAATGTGCAAATTTTGTATTGTCTAGTGTAATTTTTCAAATGTATCTATCAAGCTAACATCATCTAACATTTGCATTTTTGTTCAATTTCTGACAATTTGTTAAATTGCCGCAATATTTTCGTTTTTTGTAAATGTTTACAATTTAAAAAATTTTTGCAAATTTGTTTTCAAATGTAGTTTTTCAAATTTTGTTCGTGATTTCAAATGTAATTTTTCAAATTTTGCATTTATCAAACTTTTGCATTTTTTAATTTTTACAATTTTTTTAAATTATTGTAAATATCAAAATTTTTGCAGATTTGTTAAATTTCTCCAAAATTTTATTCTAAATTAAGAAAATTTATGGAAATTTTGTTTTCAAATGTAATTTTTGTAATTTTTATATCAAACTAAAACCAACTAAAATTTGCAGATTTATTAAATTTCTGCAAAATTCTCTTTTTTTAATTTTTGCAATTTAAAAGCTGAATGTTTCAGATATATTTTTTCCCAAATTTAGTAGTATTAAATTTTATAAAAATATTTTCAATGTTTGAAGTTTTTCGAATTTTTTAAAACCATTCTTTAAATTCTGCATTATTTTTAATTTTTGGAAATTTATAAATTTTACAAATGTTGTAACTTGTGCCTGGTTGGATATTTTGAATTTCCTCAATATGCTTCTAAATCCCCATATAAAACTGCAAAATATTGCATATTTAGACAAATTTCAATCTTCAACAATAAGGAAGATTTCCATGTCTACCCACCCTTTTGGGTCACCCACTACTACCTTTACCTTCAAAATACTTTTGGGAACCACACTAAAAAAACTGATTATCGGAATATTTCAATGCGGCCTCCAGCACAGAAAGATATCACATATCATTTATATGATTTTCTTTTTTACCCCTAAATATATCAGCATGTCTTTTAGTTAAAATTTTCCCAAATCATCAAAGATTTGAGAAAGATCTCGGGCTTTATCTTAAAACTTCTTCGTATTTATTCTTTTCCATAATCATTATAACGACTACGAAAAATGATGTTTAGTAAGTCTTCTACTTAGGTTGATGGCATAGTTATGTCTTTATCGGGGCAAACTATTTCATCCGTTCTTTATTTTATTCTATTCTTTTTCTCTCTAACTTCCTGTTGTCCGCCAACCATTTTCACATCTTCTATGTACTGAATAACTTACGTATTCAGCGGAAGAAGAGCTATGTACGAAATTGCCTTCAGTTGCTGCGTATTTTCTTATTTTACAACGTGCCCTGGAACTCAAACGGGCGCGACTGTACCACAGCACTACTACTACCATTCGCTTAATCTATTTTGTATGTGCTTGAAGTCTCTAATTTACAGATTACCGAAACATGTCTTACATGTTGATAACGACGCAAAGGAAAAAAGATGTACGCCGAAGACTGGTAGTGCTATGTATAGTACATTTCATAAAAAATATATGAGGATGGATATTAGACTAAATTGTAATTAAGGGATAGAAATTAACAATATTTTATTGAAATTTTATACAACGAAACAATTTCATTCAGCATAAAATTTTGCCGTCATTTCACGCAGTTCCAAGTGGATTTCCAAGCCATGGATAACTAGATGGACAAGATACGCAAGATTTCATGTATCTATATTCTTCTTCCTTCATCAATGTACAGGTAGTAGCTAAGCAGCTCTCACTTCTGTCATAGACATCTGTAGCGAATGAGGACGCTGAAACAGGATTTTTCATCCATTCAATGACTTGACTGTGAGACACCAAGAAGACATCGTCCTGATTTGCAAGTTCATCCAAGAATGCAGTTAGACCAGCCAAGTTGTCTTCTGATGTGGAGAACCACCCACTGTTGATTACTATGGTGATGGGAGCTTTATTATCATTGTACACACGGTCGAATTGTTCCTGCAGCCACTCCTGGACTTCGTCAGCGGTACCACTGGAATGAATCAATTTTTTATTAATTTCAGAACATTGCACAACAACATTTTTTGATAGTTACCTTACACTGCAACCTTGAAGAGAATTGCACTCCAAACCAGATGAACTAACAAAGTCGACCAAAGGTACTATCCAGGTGCCAGGGAAGGAATCTTCTGGGCACGTGCCAACATCGCAAGGTTGAGTACTCAAATAATCCAAAGTGTATGGGAAGTATTTGTTCGTGCTTCTGGCAACCCAAGAGTTATCGTATTCAATACCAGAGCTTGCGTAGGCTTCGAATAAAGTATTTCCAGCCATTTCCAAATTCGGCATCTTAGCGCCAACGACATCTTCAATTGGGATATTGGCGAAACGGGAAATGATTTGCCTTTGTCCATAGAATTCTTGAACTAAAGTGTCTAAGCTAGCTTCTTGCCAATAACTGGTGAGTGAGTTACGACTACCGAAAAAGTTGCATTTTATGAAACTGGGAGTGATAGACTCACTATATGGACTTACCTGATGGTGTGTACTGCGATTTCCAAACCCAAATTGTACAAATTGTTAACTCTTTCGTAGTCGGTGTATTCATGAGGAACATAAATGGTAGCGCCGATTTGAGCACCATCAGGATTTGTACGCCCTTCAAATAATGGTTGCAAATACGTGGTGTAGATGGCGTCGGTAACAGCATCGGTGTAAACCAAAGTGACCAACTATCAAAGACGAACGTTATATGAATTCTGCTCTTTTCTATGATATTCGACTTCCAATTCTTACCTGCGGTGTTTCTGAAACATCGATAGGTGAATTTACGCTACTGCAGTAGCAACTTCCTCCTGAACAAACGCTTGCACTGCAGGTTTCAGCAGCATCTCTGGTAACACTGCGTTTATCGATGGATAAAGCTACGGATGCAGCAACTAAGCACAACACTGTAATAGCGAACTTCATGTTGAATTGATGTAAAACAAGCAACTGATTTTAGTATAAATCAATCAAGTATTTATATCATTCCCCTCTTCTAGTTAGATACGTGTTTCTTTATTTTTTTTTCTTGTGGTGATAAGAATTTTTTGAGAAATATAAGTATTTCAATAAACGAAGCATAGGTATTTTTAGAGCAAAAATAGCTCAATATCCTGTTAGGCATCACCTTATATCTCCACTAGAGTACTTAGATTGATTACATTTGGAATAGTGTCATTTTTTTTTGAGTTACATTAAAAGAATTGAATGGCATGATGAATGAAATTGTTTTTCTATTTTCATTTTGCACTATTTTATTTCCTTCTTTATCTTATCAATACAAAAAATTTCATTGATTAGTTACTACATACACATTGTAGTTTATCGTATTATCAAAATTAAAATAAATAGTTGGATACATAAACATATTCATTTATTAAAACTATTAAAACAGGTGGGTTAAATTAAATAATATTAGTACCATTGTGTAAGTGTTGTATTTCAGATTGCATGTACAATAAAATAAAAGCAGAAAACTTAGAAAAAATCTGTGTTGATAATAATATCATTAGTTACACAACTTATACATGGTCGTGTCTATTTTTACAAAATCACACAATGCGTTTAATTTTGGTTATCAAACTCAACACAATGTATACTAAAGTTTGCAAAAATCTTCACTTTTTGATTTTTATCGTCTAGTAACTTCAATGAAACAGTTATTTGATTTATGTTTTGTTTACTATACCTTGCTAGTTTGGTTTCATTTTTTCGATAATATTAATTGATTTTTACCGAGTTTTAATTTTGATAATTATAGTTGGAATGTTTATAATAATTTTGCTGTAAATTCAGAATTATTTTGTAAACTGCAACTTTTTGTTCACTGCCTCACAGGTGTGTACTTGCCAAGGACAATTATTGCGCTCTCCGCTGAGCTTCATTGATGTGATTGTGATTGTGTTTTTAAAAATTCGTAGATTTCACGAATTTGGGTAAATTTTGTAAAGGTTATGTTCCTGTTTTGCAAATTTTCACAATTTATGCGTTTCTACTCTAACTTCAAATTTATAAGATTTTTAAAGCTACTCAATTTATTCAAATTTTTTCGATATTTTAAATTTTTAATATTTTGACAAATAATTTTAACTTGCTATAAAATATGCTGTTTATATTTCTATTTGTTATATGTTCTAATTTGCATCTCAAGTTTTTCTTTGTTCAATGTCTTTTCGAGTCATTTCAAATTTATCCATATTTTTAAATTTGTCACACTAAGTGTTTAATACTCTATTATATAAATGTTATAAGCTTTGGCTATTTTTTGAGTTTAATTTCAATCTTTCATCCATTTTTTTTTAATTTTGAAAATTTATTTAATTTTCTATTTTTTTAATTTTTTTTCTCTCAATCTTTATTAATTCTTTTTATTAATTATTTTGTCAAATAATTTTAAGACTGGGGCTATAAAAATATGCTATTTATATTTCTATTACTTATATTTTCTAATTTACTTCTCAAATTTTTTATTTGTTCCATTATTTAAAATTTTCGAGTATTTCAAATTTATCCATATTTTTAAATCTGTCACACTTAAAGTTTTTAATACTCTATTATATAAATTTTAAAAGTTTTTGCTATTTTTTGAGTCTAATTTTATTCTTTCATCTAATTTTTATAATTTTGAAAATGTATTTAATTTTCTAGTTTTTTAATTTTTTAAAATTCTTTAATTTTTTCAATTTTGAAAATTCGTTTAATTTCTAATTTTTTTTAACCTTTTAAAATATTTTAATTCGGTAAAATTCTTAGAACTTCCTCAAATATGTTATCTATGTATATTGCTGTTTATAATATTTTCTAATTTACATCGCAATCTTTATTAATTTTTTTCATTTTTTTTTAAATTTTCTAGTTTTTCTAAATTTTTAAATTTGTCAAACTTACTTTGTAACGTTCTATTTATATTGATATTTACTTATATAATAAGTTTCGGATGTTTTTAAGAAAAATCTCAATTTGTTTGCGTTTTCAATTTATAAAATTTATTTAATTTTTTGTTTTTTTTAAAATTCTGGTTATTTATTTTTTTAAATATGCTAATAACTAATAATTGCTATTTCTTATATTTTTAATTTACATCTTTTCACAATTTTTCGATTTTTTAAATTTTTATTATTTTGTCAAATAATTTTAAAACTGGCTATAAAAATATGCTATTTGTATTTCTATTACTTATATTTTCTACTTCTCACATTTTTTATTTGTTCAATTATTTAACATTTTCTAGTCATTTCAAACTTACCTATATTTTTAAATTTCCCATACTTACAATGTTTAATACCTTATTATATAAATTTTTATAGCTTTGGCTATCTTTTAAATAAAATTTCAACCTTTTTACTAATGTTTTCAATTTTGAAAATTTATTTTTTATTTTTTTTAACCTTTTGGAATTCTTTAATTTTGTCAAATTCTTAAAACTTCGTCAAATATGTTATCTATATTGCTATGGAGTATTTTCTAATTTACATCTCAATCTTTATTAATTTTTTTTAATTTTCTAATTTTTCTAAATTTTTAAATTTGACAAACTTAATTTGTAACGTTCTATTTACATTGATATTTATTTATATAATTTTTTTTATATATTTATATAAGCTTCGGTTATTTTTAAGAGAAATCTTAATTTTTTAGTCTTTTCCATTTATAAAATTTGTTTAATTTTTTGTTTTTTTTTTAACTTTTTAGAATTTTGTCTCAAATTTTTAAAATTTTTTAATTCTGTGTATTTAATATTTCTGTGGAATTAGAATTAGGTTTTAAGTTGAGGGTGATGTTACACTGCGACCAAATGATCTATGCTGTCCCCCTACATGAGCTATACGTTGTTGGTATTTGTCCCGATTTATAGCTCCCCATCTCGTCCAAGTGCTTTAATAAACTGCAATAGCGTGATGGTTTCAAGGAGGGTATTTTCCCCTCGTCAATGACATCTTTCACCACTCGTTTTTTTGTGGAATATGCTAATAACTACTAATTGCTCTTTGTTATATTTTTTATTAGGTTTCTTCTCAGTCTTTCAATTTCTTATTTTCGATATTTTGAAATTTATGCAATTTCTATCCATAATTCTTGGATGGTTTTTATAATTTTTTATTTTTTAGAAAACCCCCTTAAATCTCAATTTTTAAGATTTTTCAATTTTTAATTTTGCCATACAACTTGTTGCTATTTACTATATTTATTAATTTACAGCTTTTTTTTAATCAATTGTTCTAAAATTTTCTAGTTTCTTCAAATTTTACGGTGTTTTTATATTTGTCAAACTCAGAATCCTTAATATTTACTATATAGATATATAGATTCTATGTTTTGGATATTTTTTAAGTTAATAGTGACAATTTTTAATTTCGTTTTCAAATATCCTATTTGGATACACATGTACACATTATTTATTATATAAACTCTATAAACTTTGAAGATGCTTTAAAATCTCTACTTTTTAAACTTTTTATAATTTTTTCAGATTTTTAATTTGTAAAATTTTATGACATTTTACACCCCCTGTTCCATTTCTCATTTTTTCCAAATTTTTGCTAGTTTTTATAAATAAATCGTCTTATTGGTTTAGAAACTTATATCAAGTTGCAAGTCAAGCTTTTCTAAACTTTTGAGTTCTCTAGATTGCCATAAGTGTATTAGTTTCTGTAATTTTTGCTAAACACTTAAATTTTTTCAAATTGTCATTATTTTTTAAATTATTTGTTAATTTGTCAAATTTTCTTTTGACAAATTTATATTTATACCAATTCTTGCATTTTTTTTCAAATTGCTTTTTTAAATAAATTATCAAACTGTCATAATTTCTGTGACTTGTTTTGTTAATTTTCGATATTTCTTAATGTTGATAAAGCAGTAAATTGTAAATTAAGGCCTAGTTGATATTTTCATCAGTATAACATCGTCTATAACTGCAGAAACAATTTAAATCTAGTAGCCCGCACAGGCAATTTTTCGGAAATAGCTTCAATAAAACAAATAGTCATTCAGTTTGTTTAAAAAATATTTTATTCTGTATTTAGTTAACTTCCAAGAGGATTTCCTAACCATGGATACTTCGTTGGGCAAGCAACGCACGACTTCATGTATCTAATTTCTTCATCTTTCAACAGCTCACAAGTTACAGCTGTACACCTTTCGTCTCTATAGTAGATATCAGTTGCAAATGAGGAGGCTTCAACCGGATTTAACATCCAATCTCTGACTTGTCTATGTGATACCAAGAAAACATCATCATAACTTTGCAGCTCGTCCAAGAAAAGTTGGAGACCTTCTAAATTTTCAGCAGATGTTGCAAACCACCCACTGCTTAAGACTAAGGTAATCGGAGCTTTGTTACTGTTGTACACACGATTGAATTGTTCTTTTAACCATTCGTTTATTTCGCTAGCAGTACCACTGTAAATAATTTTTTTTATTTAGTGTTAATAAAGTAATTTCAGAAGAAAATTGTTGAATTTATAATTACCTTAAGCTGCAAGCTTGCAGAGAACTACATTCCAAATTATTTTGACTGACGAAATCTACAAGAGGAAGTACCCACATACCAGGGAAAGACTCATCGGGACATGTGCCAAGTTCGCAAGGTTGAAGACTGCGATAATCTATAGTATATGGAAAGTATCTGTTGCTGCTTCTGGCCGTCCAGGTGTTATCGTATTTGATACCAGATACAACATAAGCTTCGAAGAGATCATTACCCAACATTTCCAGATGAGGCACTTTAGCTCCAATGACATCTTCAATTGGAATGTTGGCAAAACGCGATATGATTTGCCTTTGGCCGTAAAATTCTTCAACTAAAGTATCAACTGAAGCTTCCTTCCAATAGCTTACAAGAGAATTACGACTGGAATTTGAAATAAATTTAGTATAGGTCCTGGTTTTTTGGCAAAAGTTGAAACGCTTACGTGATGGTATGAACAGCGATTTCTGCTCCCAAATTGTAGAGTTGATTCACCCTCTCGTAGTCAGTATATTCATGTGGTACATAAAATGTAGCTCCAATTTGGGCGTCATCAGGATTCGTCCGTCCTTCGATTATAGGTTTTAAGTAGGAAGTGTAGATGGCATCAGTGATAGCATCCACATAAACCAAAGTTATCAACTGTAGATTAAGGCCAAAATGATAAATGGAAATTCTTAAGAAAATATTATCTAGTTGTTACCTGAGGTGTATCTTCGACAGCAATAGGTGAATAAGTATAACTACATTGGCACGTATTTCCTGGACAAACATTCACATTACAGGCCTCTGCCGTTCTTGCAGTACGATTTCGTATTGCTAAAGTTAAACTCGCAGAAACCAAAGATAGTACACTTATAACAATCAGTAACTTCATTTTGAGCAAGTGAGTAGGCGACGAATTAATGATAGTTATCCAATATGTTAATGTGCTATATATAATACATCAAGTTGGAATGGTGTATAGATTGAT
>SMLS01069387.1:0-40134 GCA_004785975.1 Popillia japonica
GAAAATAATTTTTGCAGAAATACAATAAAACAGTTTACACGGTTTAACAAGTATTTTTCTTGATCGTAATGTATAACTCATGTAATATCGTACAATGTATATAAAAACAAATTTCAGACTTACTAAATGGGCACTAAAGTATTAATATCAAAATATATTGACGTCAGACCATATATTTCCTACATCTTTCATTAAATACCTTTGATGTCCTTTGTTGTACTAATTCTTCTACACTAAGTTCAACTTGCAACATTCGCAACTAAAATTTTCAAGCTGAGTAACACAATATTACATCAACATTTTTCTTACCTTTGTTTGTTCTGCTCTTAAATCTTTAGATAATTGTATATCACTGAGATTGTTTTCACGTTGTTCTTTGAGCTTTTTTACTTTATCAGCTGAAAGAGTAATGCAATTCTTAATGGCAGCCTCTCGTTTTTGATTACCGCTTTCAATTTGGGTATGTAGGTCTTTACATGCGGCCTTCGCATCTGGATGAAATGAATCTGTCGGAATAACAGCGTTTATTGTATTTACAATTATATCATCCACTCGTCGCATTTCTCTCAAAGCATCCTGTAAAAGAATTCAATAAAAAACGATTGTCAAGTGAATACCATGCTTGCCGTTAAGGTTATAAAATAAATTTTACTTTTCAACGGTCGGAGGTATATTAGAATGATTAAAGTAATTCGTACTTGAAAATCTTTAAAATCGCCACACTCCATTATAGCAGCCGGCATACTATACAATTATTTAACGATGAGGTTATAGAAAAGATTCGAGTTCACCTTTGGGGATGTATATTTTTTGGTATTCGTTTATTGGTGCTTATGAAATGACTCACAAATAACTAACTTCAGAACTTCTGCCAGTAATTTTAAGGTGATGGTTTGCAAAATTTTTGCATAAATAGTCCTTTTTTTCTAAAGTTGTAGTAATAATATATTTTACGGTAAGTGAAAATACATATTTCCAATATTCTAACAGGAAAGCCTTAAGTGCTTAAATATCCCAGAAACAAGGACGATTATACAGGTAGGTTGGCTGTCAAGCACTGCATTGACGTTGTCAAAAGCGTATTTAATATTTCTTAATTCATCAATATTTTAGTTAAATACACATGTATCATATTTTAACTAGATAAATACTTTTGCTCGGTATTCTAACATTTTACTTAAAATAATCACAGATGTCTGGCTCCGCACATAAACACCGATACAAAAATTCAGCAATTGATTCAGTGGAACTTCGAAGAAGAAGAGAAGAGGAAGGTCTACAACTAAGGAAACAAAAACGTGAACAGCAATTATATAAAAGAAGAAACGTTAATGTTGCTTTGCCACCAGATGATTCGGATCCGCTACAAGTATGTACTTTGCGTAATTTAAAACAATTTGCTCCATAAAGTGAATAATTACAGTTAGAAGGTGATGTCTTACCACAGAACTCTCCATTTATCACTCCACAATTGGTACAAGCTTTATACAGTCTGAATATTGAGGAACAACTAAGTGCGACGCAAAAATTCCGCAAACTATTAAGCAGGGAGCCTAACCCACCAATAGATGAAGTAATACATACGGGAATAGTACCGAGATTCGTTGAATTTCTACAAAATACTACAAACTGTACTTTACAAGTGAGTTGTTTTAAATTTATGATTTATAAACTATTTAATGTGTAATTAGTTTGAGGCAGCATGGGCTCTGACAAATATCGCTTCTGGGACGTCTCAACAAACTCGAATGGTGATTCAAGCAGGAGCTGTACCGGTTTTTATACAATTACTAGGGAGTTCATATGAGGATGTTCAGGAGCAGGCAGTTTGGGCTCTGGGGAATATAGCCGGGGATTCGCCAGAGTGTCGGGATCATGTTCTTGATTCAGGGATATTAGCACCGCTATTGCAGTGAGTATTTACAAAATTTTGTCTGACTAAGAATATTTTTCCTTATTCTAATAATTTCATTATAGATTGCTGGGGAATTCAAACCGGTTAACAATGACAAGAAATGCAATTTGGGCATTATCAAATCTTTGTAGAGGAAAAAATCCACCTCCAGAATTCCAGAAAGTACAGCCTACATTACCAGTGTTGGCCCGACTACTATTTCATACTGATCCTGATGTACTATCCGATGCTTGTTGGGCACTTAGTTATTTGTCAGATGGACCAAATGAAAAGATACAGGTTGGTCAATGTAACGTAACCACATTCTGAAGATCGTATTCCGATCTTCGTGTGCGTTTGTTAAGCAACGATCTCACACAAAACACCTTGTGTTATCGCTGGACATCAATAGAAATTTGTCTTTGCTGTTTAGGCCGTAATCGACGCCGGTGTTTGTCGACGATTAGTGGAACTCCTAATGCACGAGCAGTCTAATGTTGTTTCGGCCGCTCTAAGAGCTGTCGGTAATATAGTTACCGGTGATGATATGCAAACGCAAGTGATTTTGAATTGTGGTGCACTACCTTGCTTACACCATTTGTTGAGTTCAGTTAAGGAATCTGTAAGGAAAGAAGCTTGTTGGACGCTTAGCAATATCACAGCTGGAAATCGGCAACAGATACAGGTTAGTCGAATCAATTACCTTAAAGAGTATATTTCAGGATAATCTCCCAAACTAACCAAAAATATCCCTGTTACTCCCGGTTACTTTAATGTTAGAAAACATAAAAAAGATGCGTAAGGTGTTATGTCTTGAACATAGGATGTGGGTTAGACACTGCCATTAAGGGCAGTAACTTTTGCCTGTTTTGATTTGTGCATTTGAACAATAACACATTACAATCCTGTATTTTCGCTCTTAAAAATGCAGTGTTATTAAAGAAAACTGTATTTATTTATCCATATTTTATTCCAGTGTTTTAAATCTCTAAGCATCTGATCCTAATTGATTTAAATTTAATGAAAAGTATAAAAATATGACTGCAACTGCAATATTTCATCGAAATAGTATCTACATAGCGGAAATATATAGCAAAAATATGATATATTCTTAGATAACACTAAAATCAGAGTGTTGATGGTCTGTCAGGATGTGGTTAATAATGTGATATCACATTATGCCTAGATAATGCAATCATCACTGTAGTAAAAAAACATATTTAATACATCTAGAATGAAACCTTAAACTGCTTAAAAAATAAATATTAAAAAGCGAATTTGCAAAAATTTACTAATGCGCTTATCAATTTCTAATTTACAGGCAGTATTAGACGCAAACATATTTCCAATATTAATTGAACTCATGAACAAGGCGGAATTTAAGACTCGCAAGGAAGCAGCATGGGCGATAACGAACGCGACCAGTGGGGGAACTCCAGATCAGATTCGGTACCTTGTCGATCAGAATTGTATCGGACCCCTATGCGATTTACTAACGGTTATGGACATCAAGATTGTACAGGTTGCTTTGAATGGACTGGAAAATATACTCAGGCTTGGTGATCAAGACGCCAAACTAAATTCAGGAACGAATCGATACGCTGTGCTTGTCGAGGAATGCTACGGTAAGTCCACAAAGCAGTGTCAAAAATATAGGTGTGAGTGAACATCTACAAACGACATCGAATCCTTTTTTATAATTTTCAATTCCCTCCTATCTTGAAACATTTTGTCTGGCTTTTATATAGCTTCTTCCTTATTTATCATCAAAATCTTCGTAGTAGTAAAACGCAGCCTCTTCCCCATGTTCCCCAACGCGTACTAATCGGATGTGGTGGTTGATCACTTTGGTACACAATTCATGAAATGTTTTTGTACGTTTTGGGGATTTTGGAAACACTGCTTCCGTATGAGCTTTTTAAGTATTTACTCGTGGATAATATTTAGGTATCAATTGCGTCACAAAGTTTAAAGCATGGATCTTATAGGTGCATTCAATGTAATAAGTTACCACTGTGTTTTTTAAGAGAGCAGCCTAACGAAAGCTAGTCGCATCATCACTCATAAAAATTCAAAGTTGGTATTTGAAACTTCAAATTTCTTCAATGCGCTTCGACTTTCAAAATGTTAGCGCTAGTACATTTTGCAACTCTTTTGGAAGCAAGTAAGATGGAAGATGACGGTTCAAATTCCTCTATTGTATATACCATCACATTCACCACAGAATTTTTTCGCCAATCCGTTGTTTCATCTACACATAACTACAATTTCTTATCTTTCAATTCTATATTAATTCTTCCTTCAACGTAGTCACGAGAGCAGATGGCATAACGTTTCTTACCGATATCCGCCTTGGTAATGTATTATCCGAATACTTGCTTCAGAAAGAAAGTAGGAGGTAAATGCTTCTTGGTCTAGTAAAGTGAACGGTAGATTACATAGAATGAAAGAAGCACATATGTATATGAAATGTTAATTGTTTGCTGTATCGTTTGCTACAGTTTGTAGAACAGTGTTCACACTTCCACCTGCTGGTTTCTTCGAAATACGTCGTTTCCCAAACGTACCTCAATGCGTTGGGTGCCGACTAGCGCTCACAATGATCACCCGTCCACATTGCTCCCGTACGGCACTGAAACCGATTCTATTCTTCAGTTATTAATATTTTCTAAACTTTTTTCTTTATAGGCCTAGACAAGATAGAATTTTTGCAATCGCACGAAAACATGGAAATATATCAGAAAGCGTTCGATATTATCGAACATTATTTCGGAACAGAAGAAGAGGATGCTAGGGTAGCACCTTCAGTTGACGTAGAGCAACAACAATATAATTTCAGTGCAGATCAATCGGTACCAATGGGTGGATTTCAATTTTGAATCTGACTTGACACTAAATTATTACAATTTATTTATATATAAGTGCCGCATATAACGTATAAAGAATTGTACATTTAATTTGCTATCACATATAATTTATGTGTTGACAAGAAAGGAAATTTAGTCATCTTGATTAGGATCATTATTCTTATAATTATTATTACAATTACTACAATCATTATTGTGAAATAATAACTATTAGAAAATATACTGAACAAGCAAGAAAATTCAAATATAACATGTACTAAAGAAGAGTATGACAAAAAGAAAATAAGAAATTTTTCAATAAGTGTAAAACCAACTAGACTTTTTTTCATAATTCATATAGTATAATTGCGGTAAGTTGCAATTGTTATTCTCGTCCGTTTATGGGATTTTTGTTAATATATTCGTTGTGTAGTTCAATTTTAATCAATATATTTGTTTTTTTGACTCAAATTAATGTTGCTTTGTTGATTGTAATAGTTCCTCTTTTAAGTGTCCAATAGACCTGTGGCATACTTTATAATTGTGAAAGGAAGACTAGTATACATATTGTGTAAAATTCAAGCTTTAAAATAATTGTTTATAGTTTGTACTATACAATAAAGTTGTTTAATAAATTATTATTTTATTTACCAGTAATTCTCTTATGATCTATAAATTCGTCAAATTTGGGATTCCATGAAAATAAAAATTATATTGGTAAAAAAAATTTCTTAATTATGAAATAATTCAGTTTCAATACATACAAATCGGATACATGCTTAATATGATAAACTTAAAGGTAGGAGACAAATCAATCTATCTTGAAGGGACTGTTGCTTCTTTCCGTGCTGCATCTTGTAATAATTGTGTATCAACTTCATCAGCAGGTAACTGTACATATCGCACTACGGATCCGCGGATAAAACAATTCTTTACTGATAACTGTAATCGATACAATTACTCATTTCTATTAAATTACTATAAACAGAGATCTCACCATGTGTGGGTATTTTTCTGTATCGGTCACACTTATATCGTTAAGCTTAATATTTAAATATTGATCAACGGAATGTAAGGTACCACATATACTAAAAAGAATTAAAAGACTAACATGATTTCATTATTTATAACATATACCTAACAAAATACCTTAAATCATTTTTCAATTCTACGACTACGTCTTTCCCAACAAGTGATTTAAAAAACGAATAAAATAACTGTAAAAATGCAATAAAATAAAAATAACACAACTCAAATTGAATAATACATTACCATTTTAAATATTTTATTGTAAATCGGCAAAAACTTCAAATCACCATAACCTAAAACTTTAGAAATTTCAATGTTGCCAACTGTAAATAAAGACAGTCTGGAGCAACAAGTAAAAAAAATGGTTACGTCCTTGTTATCGAATTATTGACATGCTTCACTGGATAACAAGTAGTAGTTCCAGTAAAAGTAAACAATACCTATATTATTAAATTATAAACAAAATTAATCTGAAAAAATATTCAAATCTTCCATCTCTACCACCCACTCAATAAATAACTAAATCCCCAGCATATCCCTAGTTGTGTGGCGTTGTCCACAGCGTTGTCTGTCACTTCGTTTGAGGTTGAGGTTGTTCGTAAAATTATGGCTTCGAGAGCTCAAATAATTCGCCAACAGTTGTCAACTATTGTAAATTCAGGCGGTTCCCATAAGGATCAAGCCGAAAAGTATCGCACTATACTTGAATCGATTTTACTTGGACCGGAATCCGATCTTGTTGAATGTTTACAAGTGTTCATTGAAGCTATTGTTAATGAAAATGTAAGTTTAGTAATATCTCGTCAAATATTAACCGAAATCAGCACGCAATTGGTTAGACTAAAAGATCCAATATCGAAAGCTGTATCGCATTATACGTTAGATAAAGTCCAACCTAGAGTAATATCGTTTGAGGAACAAGTTGCGAATATTAGACAGCACTTAGCCGATATTTATGAACGTAATCAAAATTGGAGAGATGCCGCTGGAGTTTTAGTCGGTATTCCATTAGAAACTGGACAGAAACAGTATACTGTTGATTATAAATTGGATACATATTTAAAAATTGCACGTCTATACCTAGAAGATGATGATCCCTTTCAAGCAGAGGCTTTCATTAACCGTGCTTCATTATTACAAGCTGAATCGAAAAATGAACAGCTTCAAATTTATTATAAAGTATGTTACGCAAGAGTTTTGGATTATAGAAGAAAATTCATTGAAGCAGCTCAACGTTACAATGAATTGTCCTACAGAAACATAATATGCGAAGAAGAACGCATGACAGCTTTACGTAATGCTCTAATTTGCACAGTATTAGCATCAGCTGGACAACAACGATCTCGTATGTTGGCCACCTTATTTAAAGATGAACGTTGTCAGCAATTACCAGCAGTGTCCATATTAGAGAAAATGTATTTGGATAGGATTATACGGAAAAGTGAATTACTTGAATTTGAGGCCCTATTACAGCCACATCAACAAGCTAAAATAGATGGCTCAACAATTTTGGATAGAGCTGTTATTGAACATAATCTTCTATCTGCAAGTAAATTATATAATAACATAACGTTTGAAGAACTTGGTGCTCTCCTGGAGATACAACCAAGTAAAGCTGAGAAAATAGCAAGCCAAATGATAACAGAAGGTAGAATGAATGGGTATATAGATCAAATTGATTCAATTGTACATTTTGAGACAAGAGAAACTTTACCGCAATGGGATAAACAGATTCAATCCTTATGTTATCAGGTAAATTCCATAATTGAAGTCATTTCGAAACATCAACCAGAATGGATTATGAAAGTGATGGAAGAACAAATGGTCTGTTAATTCTTAACTTAGTTTTGTGATAATTTTCGATTTAGGAACTTTGCACTTGTATACAAATCTGTTTTGATGTACTATTTAATGTAATTATAATGATTAAAGAAACGCTTTAAAAAATTGTAGATTTATTTTTTAAATAAAAATTTCCCAGAATATAAGAATAAATTACTATCTGAAATTTTAAAATAGAACCATAGTTGTCATAGATTAGATAATTGAATACCTCACTCTTATTACACTATTCCTTTTTTACAATAATCTGCAACTGTATAAAATTTATTAATAAATATAAAATAGTTTTCATTTTACATGCAACACAATACTGGATACTCTGGTTATTAAAGCTTCTAATTTGTCAGGTTCAACATCATTCCATTTTGCATTTAAGATATTTACAGCTTGGTCCAGCGCTTTTCCTTTAAATTTATCCACCCCTATTGTGAAAATAATCAGAGATTTTCGGACCAATGGGAAAAATTCATCACAGATGTAATGAAATGCTTGTGCAACAGAGCCTAATATATTGTCCATATTTTTAACAACCATAATATGTTTCTCATTTAATAAAGGACTGTAATGATCGATTATGATTCCATAATCTTCTATCATTTCTTGAGTATTTAAATCATTTCCTTCAATAACTATAGGTTTTACAGAGCAATCTTCATTTAAAATACAGCTAGCATATATCGTAATATTATCTAATAATTCTGTAAAATTATGTACATTGTGTTTGTGCAGAAGTATAATAATGGAAGGTTTGTTAAAATTAGTTATTTCTGTTATTCCAGTTTCGATTGATATCCAAAACGCATTATCTTGCGGAAATATTTCTTTTATCTCATCGAGACTCAAAGTAGAAATAGGTGTAGGTGTTTCTGAGGTGTTTAGTCTGTTATAAGCGACTACACAAAGTATAAAAGGTATAAACATCCAAAGAATTAGCTGGCTAGTTAAAAAACTATAATATTTTACTGTGGGGTGCCGTCTTTGTGTTATCTCTTCAATTTGCAAATTGCTATTATTTCGTGATTCAATATTACGGTAATTCACACTACCAAGTTTGACTTCCAACTTTTGTACAGTCTTCGACTTTCCTTCTTTACGAACGCTTACAGAAGTCCTTTTCTTCATACTTTGTTCTTTAACATGCTTTGATGATTTATCTTCTGATACATGTGATTGGGAAGAATCCTCTGAAGTGTCCGATTCAGAAGAATGTTTTGAAGTCTCTCCAGGTGACCTATCATCATATTTTTCGCAAATACTATTGTCTCTATTATATGCATCAACTGGAGGGCTATGTGAAAATATGGGAGAAACCATATTGTATGTATGGGAACTTGGTGGCCGACCTTTAACTTTGGGCACTATTGACGGTGTACTAGTACCACCTGGGCCTTCACGTTCCTAAAATTGCTAATAGTATGACAGGGAATTTTTTGCAATTTGAAACGTACCATAATTAAAAATAACCCCTCTGACTAAAACCAAAATTTGTTACATTCATGAATAAATAAACCATAGTACTATTAATAACAATGATAAACGAGAATAATTATTACTTTCAAAGTTCTAAATACAAAAAATAACTATCATATCACGACAACCAAAAATAAATAATGTTATCAACATGGCATGGTAGGCAAAAATAACGACAGAAAAATCACTAAATTTGAATATATTGTCAACAATTTAAATTAATTATTAATTAATAAATTAAAAGAAAATGCTTATTTTGAAACAAACACATTGTACATATTTTAGTATAAAATTTCTTATTAATTTTCAAAATTGTTTTAATATTCTAGTAACTATTGTCTTCTAGATATTAGTACACCTGTATGCATTTTGACATCACAGAAGTGATAGAATTGCATAACCTCAAAAGATCTTAAAATTATGGAAATTGTTCGGAGACAATTTTTAAGAAATATTAAACTTGGAAGCAACAATATTTTTATAAAGTCAATAATGACTAGCGCTGCTAGATGCGATAAGGTGGTAGAGGAATTAGAAAAGAATCCATATTTTGAGAAATACGCTGATAAAATAGCTAAATTACAACAAACTTCTCCACAGGAACTCGTCTCGAGATTTGAAGAACAGAAAACCAAGTCGAAATCTACTCCGTCTAAAGACAGGTAAAGAATATATATTTGCAAACTTCATTTATTAATGAGGGTTTCCGGGTGTTGACCGTGTCATGATTAGTAAAATATATACAGTACAAAATAAAAATAAAAATAAAATGCACAAGATATACAATAACTCGACGTTTCGCCACTAATGTAAGCGGCTTCTTCAGGAGCAAAAGAGGTTAACTGGGTGGGTACCAGAAGGTCACGGTAACTTGACGTGTAAACCACGCTAGAGGCGAAAATCTTCTGGTAGGTGAGGGGCGTCAGAAGGCCACGGTAACTCGACGTGTCAACCACGCTCCTGATTTTGCTCCTGAAGAAGCCGCTTACATTAGTGGCGAAACGTCGAGTTATTGTATATCTTGTGCATTTTATTTTTATTTTTATTTTGTACTGTATATATTTTACTAATCATGACACGGTCAACACCCGGAAACCCTCATTATAGAGACTCGGGCCATGGAAGCCTTCAATATCATTCATTTATTAATTTTATAATTAGACAGTATACATCTCTTTTACAACCAAAGAAGAAATTAGAAACTCTGAGTGATCCATCTGATGAACCGTTGGATAAAATAATGAAAACAGATTTGATTCGTGATAAAGAACCCGATGAAATAAAAAAAATCTGGGAACAGTATCATATTCAAAAGGATATTATAGCTGCTACAATTCCAAGTGCGGAATTTGATATTATAATAGAGCAGTCAAAAAAATTTCCAATCTTCATATTTGCACTTCCCCGTAGTCAAGGGTATGAGTTTATCATGTCAGAGTTTAAACAGAACACTGTTCATTTTACACCACTTATTTGTTATCAGGTATTTAATTTTAAAGATTAAATTTATTTTGAATAAATGTTATAATTTTATAGGTACATAAAGAAAATGCACCGGAATGTCTAACAATAAAGCACTATGTTGAATTTAAGGATAAAGGTATTGTTCTAATGCGAGGAGAATTTGATAAAAATGTGATTGATGTAAAAGAAGCACAGTGCTTAGCAAACCAACTTCAATTGTATTATAATAATAGAGATATTGAAAAAACTAAATTACTAAATCTGTTTAGTTTACATCCTGATCAATTTAAACACATGGATTTAATAAAACAAATAGAAAATATATCTTTGTAAATATTTGTATATTTATTAATTAAAAATATATATAGCAAAATAATAAAATTTATTTAAATTATTGCGTAGCACCTTCTGGTTTGTTCTGTTCTTTAACGACCACTATATTTGATTTGTCCATAAATAATCGGCAGCACCACCCTTTTCCTCTTAAGAAGTAACATAACCCTAATAAGAATAATCCACCACCTAAAACAGGTTCAATAATATAATAAAATCAAACTTTTGAAGTGCAAGAAGAAAATTATTTTTTTCTGTTTTAGTAATTGCTGATTAAACTTTGATATCTTGTATAAGTATAGTTTTTTGAAATTTTCTGTCGTTAAATGTTATGTTGGCTGCATACCTACATTAAGAAATAAAGTACATATGACAGATTTTTTATCTACGAAATTACTATTTGTATGTAAATTGCATAATTAAAAGTTAATTTTGATAATATTTAGGATAAAATAAAGTCAACTGTAGTCCTTCGAAAGTGCTAACATATCGTGACTTTAGTTTTTATCTGGAATGTGCCGGGATAGGTGTGTTATGGTGAATGTAGTGCGTGTAGTGTTAGTACATGATACCGCAGGTAATTGCACTATTTGAACTTATTAAATTTAATATCATATATGTGTATTATATCATAATAACTTAAGACGTATATTACTGATACAACAGGTAAGTATGCATCGATATACCTAGAATTGATTTCTAATGAGAATTATGTGAGGTTATGAAACAGATTTAATAAATGATAGTGTTATGGACTTAAACATGGAGTATTCCATAATATTAATTACTTATATAATATGATTAGAATGAATTTTTAGTGTAACTAGACTCGGCACGGAAGAAGTTTCAATGCAGTGTGGAGAGCAAATTACAGAGGTAAAATGTGTGGCGCGGAAACTCTAGCGTCCATAGAATAGGACAATGACGGATTAGAATACGAAGGCGATCGAATTAAATGTGCAAAGTGTGAGAGCTATTTGACGTGTACCAACAGGTGGAAGTGAGAACGTCACCTAAAAAGTTTAAAACACTTGTTCTGCAAACTGTGGCAAACGATATAGCAAACAATTAACAGTTGCTATAGATGTTTCTTTTATTCTATGTAATCTACCATTCACGTTACACTAAGCATTTGTCTTCTTCTGGAGAAAGTATTCGGATTATACAATACTAAGTTGGACATCGGTAAGAAACGTTCTGCCATTTGCTCATGACCATGTTGAAAGAAATAAACTAGATTTGAAGTTAAAATGTGTGGACGAAACACCGATCGGCCAAAAAAATCTGTGGTGCAGTGGAAGAAGTTGAACCGTCATTCTACATCTTACTTGCTTCGAAAAAAGTTGCAAAATATACTAACAATGAAATTTTCAAAGTGGTGTTGAAAGCATTGTACAAATTTGAAATTTCAAAACACCAACTTAAGTCTATGAGTGATGGTGTCGCAAACATGGTTTCTTCAGGCGGATCTCTTAAAGAACACGGCGCTAATTTATTACATGTAACATGTAAGATCCATGCTTTAAATCTTGTGGCGCAATTCATACCTAAATGTTATCTACGAGTAAATACTTGGATAGCTCCTAGGCAGTGTTTCTAAAGTTCCCAAAACGTACAAAACCTTCAAGAAAAGCCAGAAAATGTTCATAATGGTTAGGTAAAAATTTAGTTAGAATTTATTCGCAAGAATTACTAAGGACTAACGGAGGGAATTGAGAATTTACAAAATGATTCGATGTCGTTTGTTGACTTAAAGATCATATGTAAACATTGTTGGAATCATTAATCATTAACATATATGGCCTGAATTTGTTTGAGTTGAGAAAATTGAGGTTAAACAGATGCAACAGAACATAATTTCAACAAAATTGAAAGTTTGAAAACAGCATTATAAGCTGAATAGTATACTGTCGATAATGAACGCACATGGAAAGTGATACATGAAGTTTTGCCACGACTACAAAATTCTTTAGATTAGTATAAATATGTATATGACGTTTAAGATTCTACATAAAAAACGCGAAAAATATCATACCCACAAAAGTTGGTAACGTGATTGTCAAAAGCATCGTCTGTTGTGTTGGCGGTTCAGAATCGTCAATTCGATACTTAGCACCTTTCCAACGATCATCATAAAAAGCATTTGCTAATACGAAGCTTGGCACGCCCGATGCTAGATTTGAGCCATCAACTAAACTATCATCGTTAAATGCAAAAAAATTATTTTTAGCTGGAGTGTGTCTTTTGCCGCGTTTCCGCAATTTCTTCTCTAGCCTATCTTTAAATTTTCGCTGCCTTTTAATAGTCGTATTCGATTTGTGGTGACCATGGTGTCTCTTGAACCGTCTCCTGTTCCGTTTGGCTCCTTTTAAATGCGGTAATTTGTCTTCGTACGTAGGGAGCAAGTTCTCGTAGTGGTGTAAGGTGTTAAGTTCGCGGTGTTTTATTTCAGAGGCGGTGGTACGTTTGTCGGTACCACCGCTAACCGATAAAAAATAATACCCATCGTTGTCGCTTAACTTATCCTTTTTCGTGGTTGGTACATTGTTTGTAACCGTTTGCGATATGTCTGGTTGTCTGTAGGTTTCTTGGGAGAGACCTTGGTTCAATTCTGCCTGATGTATTGCTTTTAATTCGACTGCAAGGTTATCGCCAGCCTGTGACGAAAGGAAAATATAGTTAAAACATGAAAACTATTACGTCTCCCGCAAGTAACCTCTAGACTAACATTGATGTTTATGCAAGAAAGTTTCACATTACCTTACGTTCCAACTCTGGTTTTAGTTCTGTGCTGGTTTCTCTAGTCGGTTTGCTGGTATCTAAACTTTCCAAATCCATTACCTTAAGTACACGAACAGGGCTATTTTCTTTTGTTATTGGTTCGCTTTCAGCTCTAACGACAGTAGTTTTCTCTTTCGTACTAAGGACATTATGATTCTCTGTTTTCAACTCGACAGACTTATCAGTGCTCAAGAATTTATCCATTACGTCGTTGCGTTTTTTCTCCTTCTCAGTAGACACCTCGACATTTTGTTTCACCGCATCGTTGATTAAATTCTCACCTGTATGATCGTCAATGGACCCATGCCGTATAAGCCTATTAAAACACATGCAAGTCCCGTCAATATGAGGGTAGTAGTGACTCTCCTCATATTGAGATTGGACAGGGCTATCTCTGGCTGTTATCGTCTTCAACGAATCGCCAATCTTTTGAGAAGCCTTCTTCGACGAGTTTATGATTTTACCACTAACTTCCGCAATCGTTGACTTTGCATCTGAAAAGAAACTAGGCGACCGTCTCCGTTCGAATTGATCCTGTTCCTGAGCGAAATCTCGCGCCACGTTCATCAAGAAATACATCAGAAGGTTTTGCACTGGGTCCGGAGGAGTTTGCTTGTAAACGTTGCCGTAACTGACCAGTATCCTCGGTTTATTCTGTGTGTTTGAACGTCGTAACTCAGTCATTCCAAGGATGCGATCATCGGTTGTGCTTTCGTCAGCCTTCACCGATATGATTGCATTTTGATTAGTATCGTCCAAAATTCTCGTCGGAAGTGCATCGGTCGTAACTTTAAAATGATGTTTGAGTTTGGAATTGAAGGAAAATGGTTAAATACTTACATAATATGAGCGAAATTAATGAAAAAAGTTTTATCCACATTTTCTGGCGAATTAAACTATGTAAACATGTCTGTCTTTAAAAACATTTCAATATTTATTTACTGTCATTTCAATTATTTCGTTTGTATGGTTTCTTGGATAAATCGTTTCGTGTTATGGGAAGCATCTTGATTGGATTGTGATATTTATACTGCATACCTATTAAATAAAATTGACGGCTGTCACTTGTCAATACAGGAATTGATTGTATTCATGTATTAACGATCATGATGCAGGAGTGCTGATGGAGATGTGTGTCACTATGATCACTTCACTGTCTGGTTCACCGTTTCTCTATATTCTAATACCCGAGCCATTGGGCGTTTTTGCGGATGGCAGGAGATTTCTTACCTGGATTTACGAACGAATGCTTTTGCAGTATCTCTGGTGAGAATGTGTAGTTGTATCTCCAGTGATAATGAAGACGGCTTCAACGAACATCAGCAGCACTGTTTAATGTAGTTGAAGGTGTTAGTATAGTCTATTTTTCCAAAGAAAGCTTTGCACATTTGTACATCAAAGTTAAGTGATTGGAATGAACACCTACCAACGAACTGGAGATAATTTGCTACGAGCAGTAATCGTTCCTACCAACAAGGTATCAAACTGCCTAACTTGAGATTTTGGAAATAACGCGGTTTACCTTATATGACGCTGCTCCAGGGCAGCATCAGTCCTCTCAGTAAAAAAGGATATTAGATATTTTAAAACAAAAGTATAGGGCCAAAAATGGAGCCTTGAGACACGTCCCACATGAGAGTTCTAGAAGGTTGGCGACTTTTTATTGAAATCTTAATGTTAGCTATTTAGATAGGTTGATGAGCGTCTCTTATAAGATAATAAATTACAATTTTAGAAGTAGGAGATAATACTTTTGCTCGTCGGACTTACATACTAATAGATCTGCATGGTTCTAGATGGAAAATGGAAATACCCGGATAACTCCTGGGTCGGATTAATAAAGTGTAGTTGTTATATACATACATCATAATTAACAACAGTTTATGCAGAACTAACACGTCTTAGTGATATTACCTTGAAATATATCTATGTTTATGTTTTCATCAGTAATGTATGTATATAAAAAAATTGATGCAACCAACTGTTTTCGTTTAATTAAACTGCATACATGTAATAGTACAATTTTATGAAGTCATATCTAAAACGAATATGTGTGTAACACAGCAAATGATTAAAAGAGATAACTGCGATAACTATAACTCAACAAGTACATACTATGTATATTATTACCACACTATTAACATCAGAGAAAGTTAAAAAGTGTAAGCACGTCAATACGTGGAGTTCACTGTAATTGTTTACTGTGTGTGACCTCGATTGGAACTCAATTCTTGGCATAGACCAAATATTAATTTAATATAATCGCTGTATTATCATAAACACATAATTAGCTATTTTTCTACAATTCGTTTAACTCAGTAAAACTTTAAATCATATCCATCTAATAGAGATACGCATGTAGGCATAGATTACATATATATTTGCGTTAGAAACCGACAATTAGTGAGTATACAACAGATTTTCGAGAAGAGCGGATACTGACAAACAATCGCAGCAAAGATCAGTTGCAATATGTCGAATAGGACAGAGAAAATTGGCATTGTCGGAAGGTAAATAAAATTTATCGATTATATCGAATATTATCGTGTTTTTCATGGACATTTTTAGTGGTCTGATCGGTCGATCGTGGGCTATGCTGTTTGCCAGTGTTGGCTACCAAGTAGTTCTATACGACATTGAAAAGTCGCAAATTGATACCGCTCTGATAGATATCAAGCAGCAATTGAGAAACTTGGAAAATGAAGGAACGCTACGGGGAAAATTGAGTGCTGCACAACAATTTGCTTGCATTTCAGGTAAATGTGTATATGATAATTAAGAACAAATTATATAATAATTGTACGTAATATTATTTTGATCCTTGATAAGTGCACTTAATGAAGTGGAACAATTCAAGTGCTTCTTATGTTATTATCTCAGAATAAATAGAGGACTTAACAATAAGTTGAAAACAAATTAGTATTCAGTGTATTTCTATTTATAACTGATATGGTAGAAGTATGTATGTATTAAACGTTTTTGTTGTTCTCAATAAGTTCAAATTATTCACAACTTGAGCTTCAGTAACCAGGTGTAAACATAAAATAATGACTTAATTAAAAAACTGGCAATTCTTGCTATAACTCTTCCAATTTTCTCCGGCAGATCCAACTCTCCTATTATACTGACACACCATTCCTCAACAGCAGTAACATTCATAATTCCATAATAAAATGCGTCCTTCTACAAATTTTTCATTTGAACAGGAAGCACCACCTTGGCCGACACCGTTAAAGATGCAATATTAGTGCAAGAATGCGTTCCAGAAATACTAGAATTAAAAAAGAAAGTATGGAAGGATGTAGATGCAGTTTCAGGTCCGAACACGATATTTTCTAGCTCCACATCGACTTTCATGCCATCTTTGTTTTCGGAAGGTTTGAAACATAGGTATGCACTATGCACTAGAGGCTTACTAAAAAAAATCTTAATAATTTGTATTTATTACGAAGGGAAAATATAGTCGTGTCCCATCCAGTGAATCCCCCATATTATGTACCGCTAGTAGAAATTGTACCAGCTCCATGGACTAAACCGGAAGTCGCTAAGAAAACCAGAGCAATTATGGAGGAAATCGGGCAAAGTCCGATCAGTTTGAGCAGGCAGATCGAAGGATTTGCTTTAAACAGAATACAGTAGTGTTTTAAAACAATCATAGGGAGAGAATAATTTTTTAAATCCACTTTATTTTAGGTACGCAATTTTGAACGAAACCTGGAATTTAATAGCGGACGGCATCCTAGATGTGAAGGATGTGGATAAAGTAATGTCTGACGGTTTAGGTATGAGATATGCTTTCCTTGGAACTTTGGAAACAACGCATTTGAACGCGGAAGGTTTTGTTAATTATTGCGAGAGATATTGTAAAAGTATGCACGCTGTAGGTCAAACATTTAAGCCATTACCTAAATTTGAAGGACCGTTAGTGAAGGAAATTGCCAAGCAATTAGAGGAAAGCGTTCCGTTGGACAAATTGCAAGAAAGGCGCGATTGGAGAGATCGATGTTTGACGAAATTGAGTCAGTTGAAGAAGCAACTTGAATAAGATTTACGTATATTAAAATGCAGTGATTTACAAGTTTCCTATGGACGCTATCGATAACAATTACGTTTTACAATGATTACACTTTGTACACAATTTACAAGAATTACTACAAAGATAATAAAAACATTAAAATGAGTTGTATTCTATTTTTAATTAAATATGAAATATTTAAAAGGTTGTTTGTGTGTTGAAAACTTCGTCTTCCTTCAATTTTCATGTGTAACTTTTGCATGTTGGTAACTTGAAGCACCAATAATGCCTGCCATTTCCTGCCTGCCGACATTGAAATTATGCTAGGCATGGTTGGCATTGGTAAAAGAAGAAGCAAGTTTTCTGAGTTTCTGATGAAATAACTCACTCACTTTTTTTCAAAAATTATTTATGAACGTAGTCGGCTAATGGCGCTCATTTTACAGCCGACGCCGTAGATGAAATAAAAGAAAATGTGAAAAGGATTCGGATAAACTTAATTATACTTTTTCCGAGGATATTTAACAAGTAACGATCATGCATAATTTAAAAACTAATATTTGTCAAAAAACAAACTTACCGTTGATTTTCTGATATACACAAATAATATCTTGCGCAGAAACATATAAACCGAAACCATAATTGACTACCGATAAAATAAAGTAATTCTCATCGTTGTTGGGTATTTAAGAAATCAAGAAAAGGACAATAGATGGGGTAATTTTTATTAAGTAGAAAATGAGTAAACTTAACTTACTCGTTGACACTCTCCTATCTATTTTGCAACTCGTTTCGAAAATAGTGTAATTTTGACAACGTTACCTGATTTCTGAACGTACCCCAAAATTTGATTTTGAAAATTTCTAAATTTTACAACATCGTATTGGCACTACCAAGCAGTGTGACAAACTGTTTGGTATGTATATCCATTATTTAAAAATAAGAAAATGACATTTTAACCTCAAAATTTTTCTTAAAAATTATACGTTATGACTTCCGTATTACGACACGAAGTAAGTAGAAACATGAATTTAGTACAAAATTCCATGCATATCTTAAAATGTGTAGGTATTAAAATGTTTCAAGAGCCTTCACAGAGCCCGACAAAGAGTTTTCGAGGGTGACCAGTTTGCATTAGATAAATGTAGGGAACGCATCAATGAAGAATATAGGAAATATATGCATACGACTGATGTTGAAGCAATAAAAGCAGTAATTGTTAATTACTAGTTAAGCTTAAGGGGAATAATATCAATGTTTTAGTTACTTCAACATTCAAAGGCTGTTGAGACAGAATTATTGAGGACAGTAGTCCAGGCGAAGGAAGTATCACCAGGAAAATTTGGTATATAGGCTATTAGATCATAATTTATATGTGAGTAACATTCATTTTTCTTTACAGAAGTACGATTGCGTCCTGAAGTAGAAAAGTTGGATAATGTACCATTTAAAGATATCCCAACGTAGTGTATAACTCTTTTATTTAAAATTGACTAGTCAATACAATATAGTGTACATAAATTTAGAATGTGAATGGAAGGCCTTTTATTTCTGATCAGGGGGATTTTTTTGTTGGTAACTAAAAAAATAATTTGTATCAATTTAAAACTATTTCCAAATGATATATACTTACTCTATTGCTCTATATAACTGGTACGATTGTGTTAAAGCTACAAACACATTGACACTTAACAAATTGTAGTTAACAGGTATTATTACAACAGAATATCTAGACCATATCAAACCAGTAGCTGCTAACGCTGCAGATTGTGACACGCTAATTTGTGAAGGGTGTCTACTTAAAATATCTCCAATTCCTGCTAAAACGAGTCCCTATACATATAAAAAAGTGATATTGTTATTTAATAGAGAGCAATACTGTAATAATTAAGTTTTACCCATTTAAATGCAGGAGCCCAGAAAAAAATTGTTTTAGGCCCTAAAAATATGTATAGTATTTATAGTCAATTACTTTCTTAATAAAGGCAGTAATATATCTACCTGCAGGATGATCCCAAACTGGCTTGAGTGCTTGAGGTACCAGTTTATCTAGGACCCCTATAACTGCCCTGTAAAGCCCGCTCATTTTATAGAATATACAAATGTAAAGAGGTTCATTAAGAAATTTTTATGTATTATTATAATGGAAAAAAGATATTGTTACAACGATTACATCATAATTTAGTTACAGTCATTGGAGTGAAAGGATAAACATATCTGTTTGATGACATGTTTGTGACATGTATCATTTTTTAAAATTGTCAAATATTTCATATGCCATGATAGATTGGTTAGACAAGAGTGTGTAGAATACTAAGAGCAAGATTTTAATTAGCCCGAAAAATCAGTTTTGCAGATGTTGGTAGAGGCATTAATTCCCATTTGTGAGGAAAATCAGCGCTAATTTAGCGATCAGAATTCTCCAACTTACTGACACTTGTTTATCTGTCTGGTTTTTAAACCGTCTGGAATGATTAATTCAATTAATTTAAGAGAGTTGTTAACTATTCGTCTGTTAGAGTGAGTTCTTTCTCTTTGTATCTTAAGCGGATTCTTATGTTTTCTTAATTAAGATAAATATTTGCATTCGATACAGAGTTAGAATTAGCAGCTAAGTCTTCTGTCTTTGCTGGGTTTTGCGGTTGGTGTTTGTAACGGCCTCTCCGCAAATCGGTGTTTCTCATGAAACCAAATCTACTTTAGTTAACGATATTTTAGGTAGGTAGATAATTTTGACTTTTAATAACTTTAGGCAACAAATTCTTTATTTAAAAAAATGGATCGTATGTTCACTCTAAATCATACGTTTCGCAAATGGCACGGTGCTGCTCTTACTGTTTGACCAGCCCTTCAGAGTAACACCACACCGTGCGCAGCAAATGCGAAGGACCCATTCCTTGTCCTGATATTTAATTCTTAGCCCAAAATAGTGAAAATATACATTTTCTATTCAACGCGTACTATTCCGTTTATGTCGTTGGCTTATTGGGAATTTTTCACATATATAACACAAGCTGTTGAGATTATTGGAACACGCACGGGACATTATGAAATAAAATGATGTCCAGCTATCACAAACAAATTTAAATTGCATCTAACGAGCGGCTCGTAGCTCCTTATATACCAACACAGCCGGAAATTACAAATTTCTAATTTCATTGGCTTTACAGCACAAATGGGCGTGGTTTAAGTGCTGTGACGTAGAAAACAGGTAAAGACTAAGATAGGTCCATTTAATTCTCGGTACTACTATAATATTCAATATAAATCATCTAAAGGTCACTTTATATGATACACCTAGCTAATGATGCATGAGAAAAACAAATTGTGTTGAACAGTGTGATACGGTTAAAATTATTCTCGTCAATCACGCATCTACGTACTGATCTATCAGCCATTTTTTTCTTGTTTATTGTTTGGAGATCATGAAAAATCTGAAAACAATGCCTCTGTGGCTTCCTTCAAAACATTCGCTACTCTAACTGAATGCTGTAACTGATGGCAAAATTCTCAAATATACTTGGGTTCCCAAGCTCTCTTCCACGATGATCCGTTATTTACAAGAATTTGCGTTGTCCACCAACAAAACTACATTTTGCAATAAAATTAAAACCTCGCAATGCAAATTCTGATTAGCTTGAGTGAATTCAGACGCTTCATTTTCTACCGAAATGTTTATCTGGATACACAAGAGGATCATAGAAAATCATGAGCTAACAACCTCTGGCGATAACCAAGATCTTACCACTTATCGGGAAAGCACCATTCGCTCTTCTAAGTTAAGAATTCTGTAAATCCCAGAGTTTGTTCAAACAAACACTTTCTCTTATCTGGTTACAGCCAAAAAATTAGGATATTCACCCTTAGCGCATTGCCAACTACACAAAAACTTACACCGGTAACGAAAAAATTCCAAAGACTCGAAAACTTCCAACAACATTGTTGTAGTGGCTCACGTCCAGAATCTCGGTGGTCGACGATGGGCTGGACGCGCACTAATTGTTTAATTACAGAAACAAATCTCCAGATCGAAAATAACAAAAAAGACGCTAACCTCTATAATATGTATATTTTTTCTCAACTCAATTTGCGCATGCGTGTCGGTAATACAGATTTCCTTAATATAACATTGTGTTTGAAATATTGAAACTCAAGAAGAAGAAGAAATACAATAAATTTGATAAATGTTTTTATGTTCTTAACAAACATCGATGTTTCAAATTAAGATGGACGCGCCAACATTACTATCTTTTTGGATGTTACACGTTTCGACTATATTAGAATGAAGCAAAATCAAAACCTACATATGTAAACACAATTATTTATCCTCATCAGAACGCAATTTCGAGATAAATTTTCTGTTTTTTAAGCACAATGCGTAGCTGAATTATTTATAATTTGTACGTTGACATACATAAATTAGAAAAGAAGGGTATATACAAAATAATTGTGTAATCATTTTATAGAGATTTACCCAAACTACTACTTAATTGTGACTGATGTAATAAATGATTGTTTCTAATATCATTTACAATTGAAATAAAATCTACCAGATTCATACACTTTATTACCGAACAAGTAATATAATATTTCTGCAATTGTGTCACATGCATCGTATTTCATCCGAATCGATATAAATAGGCCGCGAAAAAATCAAAATCGTACCTTTCTGCAAGTATATAACTGCGCCCAATCAATATTATTAAACATTAATACAACTGATTGTGAGCTTGCCACCACTGATACAAGAATCAAAATGAACAGCAAAGTAAGTATAAATTAAAATGTCTTAATAGACATACATCTTAACTAATTTCAATGTACTACGAATTTATATATGACGGATTGTGTAGGTGTTAATCATTTTCGGCACCATTTTGGCGGTAGTACATTGCGGATATCACACCGGTGGTTCAGGTAGTTTTGGTGGAAGTTTCAGCAGCGGTTTCAATAGAGGTTTTGGCGGCGGTTTCTCGTCAGGGGGGTCAAGTGGAGGAAGTGGCGGGGGATCTGGTAGCTCTGGAGGATTTGGCGGTGGAAGTGGAAGACAAGGTGGATACGGAAATTCTGGGGCTAGGTAAGTTTTTTTTGCATCATCTTTCGTTAGTAACATAAATATCTTTTTTTGCAGTTCTTATGTAGAGAGAACGGATATACCCAGCAACAATAGAATTTTTGGCGTTGCCCGCGCTTATGTTGGGCATTCCGGTCCAGGCGGGTTTGGCGGGTCGGGCAATTTCGGTGGAGGATCCGGAGGATTCGGAAGCGGATCTGGTGGATTTGGAGGTGGAAATAATAACGGAGGTATGACTCTCACGAGTTTATGTTTTTATTAGAAATTTTGGCTAAAATAATTTTTTATGTTTAGGTCAAGGTGGATCCGGATATAGAGGAAACGGTTATTTCGGCTAAAATACACCTCACTAGGATAAGACAATTGTTCAGTGCTAAATTTTATTACTATCGTTGGTTTGTGTGTGTATCAAAATACGTAAAAATAACATTGCTTAAATTTTTGTAATTAAGCTGATTCCTAAGATAAATACTAGGTTATAAGTATAATTATTTACTTTATTTGGTATTTATATTGGTAGTAAATAAATGACACTTAATTACATGTAAAATAAAGTTGTAAATTGCGGCAATTTGTCTTTTAAAATCTTAGTGATTATGTATGTATAGGTATTATGTAATTACTTTCATTTAAAAATATAGAAAATATATTAGTACGTACTACGACGTCTTGCCTTTTGTTATATTTCGCGAAAAATATAGATTGGTGCTCAACATTTCCTCAATTATTATTAATAATAATAATAATATATTTTGGTCCTTTAGATCAATACAATTGATATCAGACAAGTCAAAATAATACAAGTCTATAAAAAGTAAAAATAAAAACGTAAAGATAAAATTAGTGTATATATAAAATAATATGAATAAAATCTAGAATATTAAAAAGTGCAAAATGAAATCTACAAAAATAACAAGAAACACAAAGGTTAAAATTAATGTAAAGATAAAATATTAGGTAACTAAATTATTATGGTGCCTCCAGATACTCATCAACCGTGTAAAAACAATTATCAGCGAGATATTCTTTAACTTTCCGCTTAAACAGCTCTATGCTCATCTTTTCTTTAAAATTTCTTGGCAACTTATTGTATAAAACAATTCCAGCATACATGGGGTTACTCTCCGATAATGTCAATCGATGACTAGGAGTCATCAAATCTGTTCCGTGTCTTGTAGAGTAGTTGTGATAGAAATTATTAGTGTAAATTTTATCGATATCTTTTCTAATTAAGACTAATAGATATAGAACGTAAAGACACGGTACTGGTAGAATTCTATATTCTTTAAATAACGGACGACAAGACGCCTGATATGGTACTCCCGCAATATTGCGCATAGCACGCTTTTGTATACGAAACACCAGCTCCGACCTCCGGTCCGCCCCCAGCATGATATACTATATACTAACTTGGACTGCAATCAAGCGTGGTAATACGTAAGTAAGATGTCTTTGTTAACTATGTGCGATAGCCGGTATAGTGCAAAGCATATCGACGATAAAGATTTAGATAGGTTGTTGATGTGTTCCTCCCACCCAACATCACACCCCACCCGAAGACCAAGAAAGTTAACTGACGTTGTCTGTTCAATAGATGTTGAGTCAACTTTTAATAAATAACTAACATCGCGTAACTTTGTTTTAGGTGTGAAATGAATAAAATTAGTTTTCTGCAAATTCAGCACCAGCCTACACACAGAAAAAAGATGTCTGAAAGTAAGTAAGAATCACTTCAACGAAGTGAATGGCACGTTTGTATATACGCAAGAAGGTATTTACTCCATACAAGAAAATCATTTTCTTGAAATCTATACGCCAACGAAGATAATATATAATTGTAACAACAAATTTGTTTCTTTCGTTCAAGCCAACCAACTTTCTTTATCCAAGTAAATGTTATGCTACTACAAAGCAATCAGTTTTCTTGGAATTAATATGTTAATGTTATTGGGTGAAATGTTCCGCTGTGTAAAAGCAAGAAGTAGCACATTTGAATCAATTTAACTGTAATACCTATAGCCAAAATTATATTTTCTTAAATTTAATTATTATTTGTTTTGAAATCAATTATAATTTACTTACCTTAGCGGTGGAGGATAATATAGTTTTCTCCTATAATGTGACGTAATTGACATATAGTAGTGAGAGTAAAGTGAGGCAAGCTTTAAGTCATTAAGTGCATTGCCGCCACCCATCTTATTGCTGAAAATTTCTTACATTACTCTCTCTATTATCTCAGGAAGCTATATCCCTGTATACCACGCATTTCATTTGTGGTGCATAAGGTATCATTTAGCAATAGATTTCCAATCCAATCAAGGTGTTACTATTGCTTTGAATCTATATATGTATGTAGTTTCGCTGCTTTAGAATATTGTTACTTAAATTACTAGTACGTCTGTTAATATATTTGATTTGTCAGTATAAACGTATGTACATTACGAACAGTGGGATAATAATATAATGTTCCATAATTCGCAGTGGTTCGTCAGAGAAAAATCCGACGCGAATATGTTTCTATCAATCATTTTTTTGTAAATAAGGCGATAAGTTGTTCAGCCACACCATAAAAACAAAATGTATTACTACTGTAGATAGATGGAATTATTAGAACTAAAAGAAATAGATCACTACAATTATTACACACATTTCGTGAATGTAAACAATTTATTTTAAATAGATACTTCAAATAGTAACAAAGTAACAGATTTACATATATAACTTATGAATAAACTTTTAATTTTTGGAGGACAAAATATATGTATGTCCCCGTTCGTAACAGATATTCTACATTAGTAATTATGTTACTATTAATGTTTTTGAAAGTCACTTTATAGGTACAGTACCTTTTTGAATCGCCATGTCAATGCTCGAAAGAAACTTTATCCACTGAAAATGATCCTGATACTTCATCCTAATACATATATATCTTTTCCTTCTGAGTCATTTTCTTCGGATTAATAAATAATAACAATACAAACCCCAACAACTATTTACTTACTTACCAAATCACTTAAAACAACTAGCACTGGATAGGTAATGTGTCAATTTCTGCTTTCGTTAGAACATAAACTGAGACGCATGAACATATTTATAACCCCGTGGTGTGATCGCGCAGGTGTTCATAAGTAAACTTATTGTCTCCAATGAAGTATTTCTTATTTGAACGAAAAAAGATGTAACTAATTGACTAAAAAATGTATATGGTTCGATAGAGAAAAAACATTTTCTTAGGGAGAGTGATATTTACTTGGTCGAAGTGATTTTTCAAGAAAAGTAAATTCTTCAATTAAATGAAGTAGTTTTCTTCATTAAGGTAATAATTCTCGATTTAATTAATTATTTTCCTAAATTAAGTAAAGTTTGTCAAGAAAGTAGGTTTACTTAAATATAGAATCCTTTTTTTTCTGTGTATTCGTCGCATTTACTAAACCTAGACAACATTGAATTTGCAGTTATCAGTACTTCATCAATACTTTCCCCTGCACATAAATAAGATACGTCATCCGCAAACATTGTTAAATTACCACCATCACATATATTAGGCAAGTCATTGATGAAAATTAGGAAAAGCAAGGGGCCAAGGACAGAACCTTGGGGTACACCAAATTTAACAGACTTTGATAATGATTGTGCACCCGCAATCTCTACAACTTGTCGTCTGTTTTCAAGATAGGAGGAAAACCAATCAAGAATCACACCTCGTAAGCCATAATTAGCCATTTTTGCGAGTAACAGAGAGTGATCAACTAAATCAAAGGCTTTACTAAGATCCATAAATATGCCGACGGTTTTATTTCCACAATCCAAGCTATCATACAAATAATTAATGAAATGCAACACAGCAGTATCAGTAGAACGACCCTTGCGGAAGCCATGTTGTTTCAGTGATAAAATATCATGCCTAGACAAAAAATCGCAGACTCTATTAAATACAACTCGCTCGATAATTTTAGAGACGCTGGATAAAATTGAAATTGGTCTATAATTACCCAAGCATTCTTTACTACCTTTTTTATGAAGAGGAATGACTCTACTGGTTTTAAATATGTTTGGAAATATACCTTGGGAGAGAGAATAATAGTTGCTTGGATGTTGTCATGATCAGAGGTTCCTAACTTTTTTTCTCCGTTTGGACCACTTCTAAGCCACAATAAAGAAGTATGTGTCGGCGAGGAATTATTGCATAAATTCTATAAGTCTAGAATAATGTACCTGGGGGTAGGTTTCTAGTAATCTCGACATGACTTTGCAAATTTGTGCAAATTAATAAGTATGCTACTGATTTATATTCATAGATTGGGGGGAAAATGCTTTATGCACCCCACTCGCTTGGGTCGATCGCGAAGTGGGGGTCTGGAACTCACTGCAAAGCAGCATACCCAATAAAAACCCCTCTGTATGCTGTTTGACGGTGTCAAACCGTTTGAAAACATACCCTCGAACACCGCCAGCTGTCTCTAAACGTCATATCCGTTTACCCTCCGTCTCTTTGCTGTCTCCTTCGTTCGTCCGATTCCTTTCGATTCATAATTGTTCGTATCATTGTATGTATAGTGTTCCAGTTCTCTGCGGATTCTAGCATCAGTGGAATTAGCGTTTATGGTGTAATTTCGTACCCGATCTATGCTTGCGCCAGTCGTCTGGTCTCGCTCCACCTGTCACAGTCGAAAGCAGTGTGCTCTACAGTATCCGTTTGTCTACAGTAGATACATTGGTCGTCATTGTCTTTGCCCATCCTTCTTGCATATGCCCGGAAAACGCCATTCGCAGTCAGTATCTGTGTTAGATAGTAATCCACAGTGCGATGTTTGTATTTTGTCCGCGATTGAATGTCTTTTATTAGACGCTTAGTCCACTGGGCCGTTTCCTGCTGTTGATCCCATCTTTTCTGCCATTGGGCCAATGTATTTGCTTTGGCATTTATTGTCCCGGTGTTGTGGTCTTCATGTGAGTAGTTAAAGATATATGTTCTTTCTAAGACCATTAGAATCGATCGGTGTTGTACCTGTAATGACTTGCAAGGCAGCCAAGGACGCTGTTCTAAAAGATGAAGCAACTCTCATTAGGATATATCTCTGTGCTCGTTCCATTAGCTTTCTATACTTCTGTATATGTACAGTTTTGTGCCAGACCGGCGCTGCATACAGCATTATGTTGTGTAGCGCACTACTTAGGGGCAAATTCATAAACGCATCTTAAGTAATACTCACACTCATCTAACACTCAAGGCGTCCTTTTCTTACTATTCGGAATTCATAGACAGTTAGGTACTCATACGTGCCTCATATTGAAGTAAGGAATGAGTGGCAAGTGAGCAACTTTTAAGGGACCGTTAGAGCACCCTAATTCAGTACTCGTAAAAATTTGTGAAATAATATCGGCATAAATTTTATTAATAATATTGTAAAATAATAATTAATTAACTTTTAAATTTTAATGGAAGATGTTTGGGAATTTGTTGAATATATTGAAGATGATTTCGCCTATTTCCCCGTACCGAGGTATAATAAATGTTAACCATACTTACATGTAGATACTCTACAGTTCCTTACTTATTACAGGAACATAATAAGAGATATGCAAAATCCATTAGAGAAATATAATGATAGTGAATTGCATTAAAGATAGAATTCCTTACTCAATTGACACCATGCCTTTTTCTTCTGTGCAACGCTAATGCTATCAGTTTTTTTTGATTGAATAATATTTTTATATTTAATAACCAGGTCCTTTAAAAATATTTTTTCATCTCCGTTAAAGAAAATTCTTTTGATATCCATTATAGATAATGTATAACCAATGTATGACACTATACTGATGTAGAAAAATGCGAAAGAACATTTACAGCGTCTTGTAAGTGCTATTTTATAATTTTTAGAAACCATAAAATATTTCGGTTAAACATCTGTTACACAGACATTTTTCAAAGTTCGCACATTTGGTAACGTCATAAAAACGATGACGTATGAATAGACGCTTCCTCATGTATCCCTTACGTTAGCAACTCATTTGACAATCTTCATGAATTCGAAAAGTGAGTGTTGATTGAGGATTACTTGAGTGAGTGTAATATGAGTGTCAAATGAGTTAAGGTTGAGTGGTGTATGAGGCAGGACTATGAATTTGGGCCTTAGTACCAGTCTCTTGCTACTTATAGGACCTTTTAGGTTCGGCATGATTCTTGTTAGATTTGCCGTTTTCTGTTCGGCTTTGTTTGTCGCCATTGCCACATGCGCTCCAAAGGAACCTCTTTCATCAATGACTACACCTAAGTATCTAACCGTTTTTCTAGGAACCAGCTTCACTCCCTCGAGCATGAAGGTCACGTGTTCTCTCTTCTTTCTTCCTTTCATGATAATAGCTTCGGATTTGTCTGGCGCCAAATTTAATCCGTGTGTGCTCATCCATATACTTATCTTTTCTAAGCAGTTGTCGGTATTCCTCATTAGCGTGCATTCATCTTCAGCTTCCACCACAGGAGCAAGATCATCTGCGAAGCCAATACACTGCGTATCTAGTCATATCAAGGTTCAGCACTCCGTCGTATAAAACGTTCCAAAGCACTGGGCCGAGGACAGATCCTTGTGGTACACCTATATTTACGTCCATAGTTTCTCCTTTGCATATACTGATTTTCCGATCTGAGAGGTAGTTGGTAATAAATCTTACGAAGTATGCAGATATCCCTCTATCCTTCAGTTTTTTTTTTATGATAAAGCTGTGGACCGCGGAGTTGAACGCGCTTTTCACATCGATTGTGACTCTCCATTTGCCCGTGTCTTCGTTTATCGTTTCCATGGCTGCCTGAATAGCGTGGATGGTAGATTTCCCCTTCTGGAAGCCATATTGGTGTTCGTGCAGGTCTCCTCTCTGCTCCAATTCTTTATTTAATCGATTTTTTATCAGGGTTTCCAGGAGTTTGTTCAGGGTCATCAACAGACAGAGTGGTCTATAGGAACTAGACAATTCCGGGGGTTTTCCGCTTTTTGGTATTAGCAAAACCTTGGCCATTTTCCACTGTGCATGGAATTGGGTTTCCAGCAATTTATTCATTACTTTGGTCAACAATTTTGCGGCACACATTCAGCTAACGTAATTGCCTCTAGCGGGATATTATCAGGTCCTGGGGCCTTTCCATTCTTGATTCCTAACGCTGTTGCTTGGATAATCGTGTTGTCATGATCAGAGGTTCCTAACTTTTTCCTCCGTTTGGACCGCTTCCAAATCACAATAAAGGAGACGAGAAATTATTGAAAAATTCTATAAGTCTAGAATAATGTACTTACCTGGTGGTAGGTTTCTAGTAATCCCCACATGACTTTGCAACTTTGTGCTAATTAATAAGTATGCTACTGATTTAGATTCATAGATTAAATTGCATGGAATGGAAATAATAAGTGCTTGTATGCAAATGACTTGATGTTGGCAGCAACTTGTGATCCCAGTCATTAAAAAAAATACAGCGCAATTATAACACTTTTGCAACGAATTAGTGCTAAATATGCTCTTCCAGTTTTCTGATTTGTTATTTGTTTCTGTATTGGGGCAAAAAGACTATTGACTTTTGAGAATTTAAAAATAAGCATAGAAAAAATTGCTTTGCATTCTCCGTCTTTTTCTTCATGCATATACCAATTTGAATTTTGAAACTTCCCACGATAACTGTCAAAGTTGACGTGACTCGAAAAGAATTGTCTAAGGTATATGTACATACATCTTTCTGAACTTATTACACTTCACCCATCGTTGTAGGTCTCTAATTAAGTTTAGTTCATTTTGTTGTTCTTGGAGAAGTTTTATAGTTCTCACTTGTGCTGCCATATCCTTGTTGTGAGTTCTGTGGTTCCAACACTTTTTTGGTTGGTCGCTTCTTGATACTAATAGTCTTATCTGTTGATCTTCCGTCACCTCTGAGGGTCCTCGAAATCATCCCGGTTTTTTTATGATTTGTAATTGCATTGCATTTGCATTAATGTCTCACAGAGACTCTATCTCGATTTGCTGCTAGGTATTCCTGCTCGTGTATAAGACCCCTGAGGAATAGCTGCCTTTTCCTTGGGGGTTATCTGAAGGTCGTTTTTCTCCATCCATACTGTAAACATTTCCAAATATGGTTACTTTAGAAGTTTTATTATTTCCTGATTTTCCGTTTATTGAAATGGAGTAAACCCAAAATACAATAGACAAAACAATGGTAACAACACAAAATAAGTTGTAAAATTATTTATTAAAAAATGATATTTATATAAGTAAAATATCCATAAAACTCCAAATAAGTAAAGCGATTCATACATTAACTTTGTAATTCTCCATGAACCCTTAACCTGCAATAAATATTTAGCATTTAAGAAAAAACTACGACGTAATAGAGCAAAAATAATTAGCACCTATAGACGCAAGTAAAATCTGGATGTCCATGGTTGCTTAAAACTTTAAATTCAATTAAGTTATATGCTTTATCGGAACTAGGCATCTCAAAATATTGCAATCTTGTACCTTTTACGTCATAACTAAATTTACCAAGAAGATCTGGACTAGAATCGTCTACAGATTGCATTCCCTAAAATAGAGATTATTCCGCAAATTTTCCTTTGCATAAATTTGGATAATCATACTTTTATCGTAAAGTCTTTGGGAGCAGTAGTGATCTGACCAGATGGTGACATACTTGGAGAAATATGCTCCAATGTAACACCAGTTATGCGCACTTTGCCCAAAAGCTGTATAATGGTACAACCTCTAGATCCTTTGAAAGCCCAACATTCACCTGGTAATGATCCGGGCTAAAATTTTAGTTTGTAAAGATCGGATTTCGTTAATTTATTTAACGTACTTGAAGAATAGCTCTTGCGGAATTGGACTTAGTGCAGATCATTACTCCCAAAAACGTAACCTTCTCAGGTTCTGGGTAACTTACTGTGTCGCGGGTATCTACTATACGACCGCCTAAAACAAAACTAACAATATTGGAACTACATCTTTCTATATTTACAGGAGATACCTGCTGATTCCAAAGCAAAATCGGTTTTACCAGTTCTATCGTCTGCGTACAAATCTAACGCATCAGTAATTTCTTTGCTTAGTGGCTTGCCTTTACCATCATGTTTTGAACCTAAAATAGCAATAGTATCTATGAGAATTGACAACACCATCAGGATCAGTTGATTTAGAAAGATTTCATACACACATTAACGGAAAATTTTATTCTAAACGCGTTACATGGTTTACAAAATTTCAATTTTAACGATTCAAAAATGGACTACTTCATACAATCTATCCAGTATTGTACATTTGAGATCACCTTGTGTTCCTTTTTGGGTTGCCTTTTTCAAATCCTTCAATAATCCTTCTATTGTTTCCAGTTTCTTCTCAGTATCAGCTTTAGAGTTAAACACTTCTTTGACCTCAGTCTAAAATCATTGGTCTTATACATATATCAAATCTAAACATATCTAACATGTTTGTACCTCCATACGGAGAAGTTGATCTTTCATTTTACTTAGTTCTTTACTAAAATATTGATAAGAAATCCCATTCGACTCATCTACGTTCTGTAAGATATACGTGCTTAAGGCGACCAAACTCACTAAATTTGCGAAGAAAGAGTGTTAGATGCTCATAGAATTGCAATATGGTTTAAGTACCTATAGCTATAAAACAGACGAGATACCAGCAAAATTTATCTAAGCATGACCGATTTTGACAGCATGACACTAAAGGATGATGTCCTCCGCGCGGCATTATCTTCTTCTTGGAAGGCGATGAAGTAATGCTCCGAATTTGCACTAGGAGTTTTGGACTTAATTCGACATCCGGTTTTTCAAGACTAGCCTCTGGAGGTAGTTTCTCAGATAAGCAAGTATCGTTATCAAGGAAAAATCTACGTTTGGCTGCTTTGAGTTTTGCTTGAAAATGAAATCAGATTCTACATAATAACGTTAAACTTTCTTATCGTTCATGACTTACCAGAATATCTTGTGTTGTAGGAATGCCTAGATGATAGCGAGGTCTGTGAATATAACGCGTTAATATGGTAGAAATATAAAAAAATAAACTGTCAAAAATTGTTGACGTTTCCAATTTGGGTTAGTATACCTACGATTGAAGGTGTGCTAGCTTCGTCTAAAGTGAGGGATGACGTGCTGCCTTCTAACTTGAACATTTGTAGGCCTTGAGGGGTAAATGCTATTACTTTCAACTTTTAAGAGTAACTGTACGTGGATGTTGCGCTTCGATTGTACAACATTGGTTGTAGTAAGCTTGCTTGATTTATTAATTCATCCTGTCTGATCCTGTCTAAACATAATTTAAACGGAATTGCTTGTTGGAGTTAGGTAGATCCACAGGACTATCACACAATCTATTGCAAAGTAGACACATTGATATCTTCTCCAATACGGCACAAAAATGATTCATTATCAACTTTTTAGTTCTTATTCAATTATCAGACCAAATTGTATAGCTTTGCAAATTCTGGTATAGCATCAAATAAATCTTCTCTTGACGTTTCGCTGAACATACTGTGAGTTCCTTGAGAAAGTTTCTAAAGATTGATGTTGCCTTTTGCTGCTCATTCAAGATAAGGCCTAATATAGAGAAAATTTACAAGTGGTTAGATAAAAAAGATAGGGATCCAAATAACTAACAGATCCAGACTGAAGAGTAGGTCAACTGCAACTTGTGAGAATAGTAAAGAAGAAGATAAGTAGAAACGAGGACTGTTGTCTAAATTTAAGTGATCATGTGTTGGATTGCTCTCTAGCCATACTCTTTGGAGCTATAAACTCTGCTTCATGCCCCTGAACAGTAGCCATTTTATAGATGACTCCGTTAGGATTGCACGTGATGGCGAGCACTTGATTTGTGTATTGGTGAGACAGCATGATTGCTAATTTGTTTTCAAGTGTTTTGTCCGTCGGTTAGGAGTTTTTGGTATAATGCCACGTCTAAGTTGAATTAGTCACTGTTAAACTGTCACTGTAGCTAATGAGGGTCGCTTGAAAAAAATTAGAAATATATTTATATTGATGATTACAAGGAGACTAGAGCAATCAAAAAGCTTCATCCTGGACAATGACGTAAAAGGTGTACGAGGCAAACGGATGAGTGCCATTTTTAACTATATAAGTTGCAACTGCTAAAAATGATTTATTGAATGCAAAATAAGTTATAATGTCATGGCGAAAATAATAAGATCATGAAACCGTTCGGTTAAAGTTTTGTACAAGAGGATGTTGATGCCAGTGAACTTCATTTTGGAGCATTTTTCTGGAAGCCAGATGGACGTGATAGGGGTCTAATAGAAGAATTGAAGAACGATAGACTGCAGATAATATTGTCAAAGTGTTAGCATCGGTCGAGGTTAGAGTTTGTACGACATGATGCTGATTCGGCAACTTCATTTTAGAGCATTTTTCTGGAAGTCAGATGGACGTGATAGGGTCTATAGAAGAACTGGAGAACGAAACGTTGCAGGTAATCCTATGAAAATTGTTGGCTTTGGCGGAGGTTTTGGAGAATTTTTTTGGAAGCTAAATCACTATATGCTTTACTAGAAGAACTGGAAAACGATATCCTGCAGGTAATCTTGTGAAAATTGCTAGCTCTGATAGGGACACACCACATTGCAAACTTGTACCTTCCTAACATGGAGAAACATGTACTTAGCCGACAATTAGCTTTGAGCATGTTTATTCTCAATTAGAAGACGATTAGTCCCAATTTCCTGACCAACAGGAGAATTGTTGTGGCAAACGGGGAAACGATGGTGACCAGATCAGGAGTTCCGCAGGGATCAGTTCTTGGACCGACGTTGTGGAACCTGCTGTATGACGACGTAGTCAGCCTCGAACTTAGGAGAGATGCTACAACGATAGCCTTTGCAGACGATCTGGCATTGGTAGTGGGAGCGGCAGACGAGAGAACGCTGATGGAAAGGGCAAATCAGTGTCTGCAAGAGATTAGCAAGTGGATCAAGGAACACAGACTGATCCTGGCACCCGAGAAAACAGAAGCCGTAATAGTAAGAGGTGGCCGGAAAAGGGACCATGTCTTCTTTGACCTTGAGGGAGTGAGAATAACTCCATCTAGACACGTGACCTACTTGGGAGTGGTCATGGACGAGAAACTTAACTTTAGACAGCATGTGGTGATAACAGTTGCCAAGACAGAAAAACAACTGGCCAGACTGACGCGACTAATGCCGAATGTTGGCGGACCAGGTAGCTGCAAGCGATGGGTTCTGTGCAGTGCTATGCATAGTATGGTACTCTACGGGGCCCCGATCTGGAGGCGAGCTATAGAAATTCGGAAATATAGTGCCCAACTACAACGATTGCAAAGGGGCATGCTACTGCGAGCAGCCTCGGCGTACAAGACAGTATCTGGGATAGCATTGCAGGTGATTACTGGGGTGATACCTGTGGACCTGTTGGTCCTCGAAAGGTGCTACCTGTACGAGCACAGAGAAGAGAGCGACCAGAAATCAGCAAGGAAACAGGCAAGAGAGATTTCGCTGAGCGTCTGGCAGAACAGATGGACAGACGAACAAGACGAAGCCCAATGGACGAAAAGACTTATACCGGACATAAAGACTTGGATAAACTGCCAACATCGGACACTAGACTACTGGTTGACACAAGCCTTGACGGCGCATGGTGTGTACAGATTCTTCGCAAGACGAATCTCTCGGGACGACACGGACGCCTGTGTGTATTGTGGAGACGTGGACACGGCTGAGCACACCATCCTTGCGTGTCCCGCCAACTGGGATGGATTCCGGAGAACTACTTATACGACGATAGAAAGCGAGTTGACGCCGGAGACCCTCGTTCCTACAATGTTGGAAAGCAGATTAGTCTCAATTTAAGGTTGAAAAGATATAGATTGGCTTCTGGATTTAAACCTGTTAGTAACACCTTTTTGAATATCATAAAACGGAGGCCAAGAAGATTAAGATCAATCTTATCCAATCACTAAACTACCCAGCTAACCTAATAAGTAGTTAAAAAAAGAAGCAAGAACAAAAAGAAAACTCAAAGCAATAGAGTAGTTTCTTTCTTTATTTTTTCTTGAGTGTGTCTTTGTTACAATAATAATTAGTTTTAAATAGATAATAAAAAAACCGCATTATAGACCCTGAATTTTTACAATTATATTCTGTTAAATATATCTAAATTTTTTGTAAGCAACATTGATAACATCTTATACATAATCATACATGAATTCATTATGAATTTTTCTAAACTTCTTGAGAATTTAATATTTAATTTGCAAGCAAATACTTAAAGCAATATTCTTAGATATGCTCTATAATGTCTTAAATTAAAGTAAGTTTGGTCCAACCAAACTTTCATAGCAGCATTGATCTATGTATATATTGAATACTTCAAGATATTATTTCTCATTTTCTTCTTCACCTTCAGTGCTGTGAGTAATAGACATACTTCTGACCAGTTTTCTCGCCTTTGCTAAACCGCTGCTGTCATTGAAACTAGGCCTAGCCCACCACGATGGATGACTAACAGCTACTTGCCCTGAACTTCTATCCTGTCCAGAAGCGTTATCCGTTGCAGATCGCAACGAAGATCTGTTCACATTTACCAAAACGATTTCTTCTTTTATACCATTATCTAAATCCAAATTAGTGTGTTTAATTATACTATCGGTAATAAAATACGGTTTGAATTCCATTTTCTTAGCCGAAGAAGTCTTGAAGATTTGCTGTAAGGCGCCTTTGAATTTCGAATGTGATAAAGCATAAATATAAGGATCGAGACAACTGGCTAATTTGCAGAAAAGAGCTGGTACCATTGAACCGAGAGGGGTTATCATATCTTTTCTGCCAGCTATCCCTAACAAAGCTACGACAGTATAAGGGGTCCAGGCTATGAACCAGACGCAAATTACAATCAAAACGATAATAGCAACTTTTATTTCCTGTTCAATCTTCTCCTTTTTCTTAATATGTCTGTGAGAATGTTCGAAAACGTTTGTGGAATTCCTCCCATTAATTACTACAGAAACGATGTTTATATACGAAAAGACAATTACGCAAAGGGGAACCACCCAAGCAGCAACGCAGAAGACGAGGATAAACATTTTAATCTTTATGTTATCTGTTAAATAATCGAAACTGCAGCTAATTAAATAAGCTTCCGGTACATATGCTCCAAAACCGATATCTAAAGCGGGAATTATTGAAAATACACCACCATAAATCCAGGAGATAATGACGAAAGCTTTTGTACGACTGTAGCTTGGTTGACGCGTTAAAGGGTATTTTACAACGTGGAATCTATCAAATGATATTGCTGATAGAAGACATATAGAAACTGTACCACTGATGCCGCCCAAGAAGCCGTAGAATTTACAACCTGCAAATTAAAAACAGTAATGGTTTAAACATTTGACAAACAAAAAATATATATAAACCAAATAATTATGTAACAAAGTAAATTTAATTTCGATGTACAAAGTATAAAGTAAAAGTAATATCGGAAGTACATCTCGTAGTTTCAAGTTTTCGCTTGACGTTTCGTTGATAAAAGAAGTAAATATATACGAGCATGCACTTTTGAAGACATACAACTTCTCCAAAAGTCCTCAACCTTCCCCAAACTAATATGAAAGGAATAAATATGGAAATATGGCATTCCAAATTGAAAAAAAAATAATTTTGATTTCTTCTAATGTTCTCACCTACGCTTCCCAACGCTGGTCCAAAATGATAACAGTTGTACAGAAAGATCGGAATCATACACATCATGATTAAATCGCTACATGCTAAATTGACGATTAAGGTATTGGCTGGAGATCTCAAACATTTACGACTACAATTTAAAACAGTTAATACCACCGTAAAACCTGATGACCAAATCTCTTACCTCCAGTATAAAACTATCACGCTCAAATTCCCAACCATACCGATTACCATAACAAAGAAATACAAAACGGCGAGTACATAAAAATGTATCTTAGTCGGAGGTTTAAATTTCATCCAATATAAGTCAATGTGCTCAAAGTCTTCTTCAACAAAAAAGCAACATTCCTTCCAATAATCGACAGGATAATATTTTTTAAAATTTTTTAAAAATACTGTCAAATTTGTTTCGTTATCATTTTCAGTAATAAATTGCACCAGCTTTGGTTCTAGGAAAAAATTAAATAACGCCGAAAGTCTCAAAATGTTATTAAGTATTTGTTTGATTTCTACTATGATGAGTATAAATCTTATATTGATGTTAACTGGACGATGTTTCATAATGTAATGCCCCCATAAACAGATTCAAAATATAATATCTTTTATTTACTTAATAGCTTACAATTACTTAAATTAAAATTGTCTTTAATAGCACAATGTATTGATCGATTGCTTTCTTTTAATCTGCAAAATTACATTAATTTAAAATGGAACCCTTACATATTGCAATGTAATTTTGTTAAGAACAACTCTGCACGCAATTCAAAAGGAAGATTTCTATTATTTCTGAAATAGCCTTAAGTAAACAGTGATGATGTAATACATATTTAATCTATAAAATGGAGTCTTGTTATTATTATATGTATATAAATTATTATTTTTATATTTTTCTCACGCACATCACAGTTTTGAATCAAATAATGTTTTAAATTAAATGAAAGGTGTAATAGTTTTGAAAAGCAAATCTTTTTTGGTTCGCACCTATTAATCAGTTTATTTTCAACCGTCAAATTTTGGGATTTTCTTTATAGAAATTCAAAAAATTTTGACACCCACAGGGACGTCAGTTTACATAGTTGGTAGTAGCGTTTATAAATATTGCTGTAGAAACATGTAAAAATGTGTTGATTGTTTGTGTGTGTAAACATTTTTGTCTATTTTTATAACAAATTACTTCTTGTATTCTTGTAATATTTAAGAAATTTTATTGCCTGGTAATCCAGAAATGGAATTCACACCATCGCAGATTGCTAGATTAGTGTTAGGTAAGCTTGCAAACAAATAATTCATTTGTTTTGGCGGGAATGTCGAAATTTTGCAACTCGATTTATCCAATATAATAAGGATTCCGTCAATTTTCGCAGGTTATTTGAAGGCAGAGAAGTGCCATACTGCTTTTGATACATTTTATAATACATCACCACATTTTGAGTACAGTAGCAATAATAAACGTGCAAAGTATGTTGTTACTCGTGTCCAAGGGAATAGTCTTCGAGATTTCTTGAATGAATACGCACTGATCTACAATTTAGGTATATAGTGGGATATTTGTATGAAGTATCAATATTGCAATGTGTATATTTTAGTGCAAGAGAGGTTGGAACCTACAGATTACTATGACGAATGTTCTTCAAGAAATCTAGTGGATCAACTCACATATTTGTTAGATAAGTTTTGCCAAACTGGACAAAACACCCCACAGAGAAGGTATTGGTTCCTAATATTTTATAATTATTACCTTAAATACAATATTTACTATTTTGACAGTCGAAGTAGCACACCGATACTAAAACAATCTTACAAGAATAAGAGCCCATTTCAGCAAGATCTATCAGTCATAGAAGAACAAGCTAGCTCAGAATTAAACACAACACCTCTAGAAGATCTCCCCGGAAATAGTCATGAATTCAACAAAACTCCAGCTAGAAGGCCGGGCATTAAAACAAACAAGAATACAGCAATCGAAGAATCTGATAGTGGGGATAGCCCTGATAATGTACAAGAAGAAGTACAAGATATTGAGGTAAGTTTTTACCAGCAAAAGTTTATCCGATCTAAACAAAGAGGTGAAATTCTTAGGTGTTGAAACAAACATTGTTGGAACATACTGAATTGCACGAGAAAATTGCCGAGAATATAAATCTTGTAATCAACACAAATGATACAAATAAAATTGCTGATGAGAAGATTTCCAATGAGTTGAATTCTGCTATAAAAGCTATCGTAGAAAAGACAGAGGCTGATCCTATTTTTGAGAAATTAATTGGAGATTTAATTGGTGAGCATAATACTATTCTAACTTCTAGTTTTTGAGTTCTACCAATTAGAAACGTTAAATAGTATTAAAAATATGTCTTTTTTTTTTTGTAGTTTTTCAATTCTATTTCTTATTTGAGATTATCTTGCTTTTTATTACCTATTTTTTTATTATATTTACTCCACAAATTACTTTTTTTACACACAGGTTCTACTGAGCAAGCGAACACAATAGATAGACGATATTTGGCGCAAAATGACGCACTTTCATCACAAAGGTATTTTGTTTCTGAATTTATTTCAGTATATAATGTCAAAAACATAATTTTAGCATTTTTTCTTATCCTGATATACAACAATCATCGACCAAATCTCAGGAAGGCGAAGGCGACACAATTAAACAACGTTTGCGTAATCCAAAAAAAA